>CAMZMU010000108.1:19042059-19322583 GCA_947311845.1 Poa pratensis | reverse complement strand
CCATAATTTCTGCTGTTCCATGCTTATATTATACCATTTGCTACATGTTTTATATACACTTCATATCACTTTTATGCATTTTCTGGGACTAACCTATTAACAAGATGCCACAGTGCCAGTTCCCTGTTTTCTGCTGTTTTTGGTTTCAGAAAGTTACTTCTGGAAATATTCTCGGAATTGCACGAAACAAAAGGCCAAGTCCCTATTTTTCCAACACGTACACGGAGTCCGAAGGAGAGACGAAGGGAGCCACGAGGTGGCCAAACCACAGGCGGCGCGGCAGGGGCCCACCGCGCGGTGGTTTGGGCCCCTCGGGGGTCCGCCGACATCGCCCCTTCGCCTATTTATTCCCCGAGACGTGAAAACCCTAAAACACCGAGCCTTTCATCCAGAACATATTCGCTGCCGCCGCCGTCGTCAACCCTAACTCGGGGGGTTCTGAAGCTCTTCCCGGCACCCTGCCGGAGAGGGGAATCATCACCGGAGGGCTCTACATCGCCATGCCCGCCTCCGGAGTGATGCGTGAGTAGTTCATCCTTGGACTATGGGTCCATAGCAGTAGCTAGATGGTTGTCTTCTCCACTTGTGCCATCATGTTTAGATCTTGTGAGCTGCCTATCATGATCAAGATCATCTTATTGTAATGCTACATGTTGTGTTTGCTGGGATCTGACTTATATTGATACCTATGTGGAGCTGAATATTATATTATCATGTCTATGTCATTTGTGATCTTGCATGCTCTCCGTTACTTGTTGAAGCCTTGGCCAAGTGAATACTTGTGACTCCAAGAGGGGTATTTATGCATGATAGTTGGGTTCAACCTCTATTTAACCTGGGATAGTGACAGCAAGTTCTAAGGTTGTAGATGTGTTGTTGCCACTAGGGGTAAAACAGCAATGCTTTATTCAAGGATGAATGTATTGTTTACATTACGCACATTACTTAATGCAATTGTCTGTTGCTTGCAACTTAATACTGGAAGGGGTACGGATGTTAACCGGAAAGTGGACTATTTAGGCATAGATGCATGCTGGATAGCGGTCTATGTACTTTGTCGTAATGCCCAAATGAATCTCATAGTAGACACCACACTCACACATGCATGTTATATGCACTTATCAATTGTCAATTGCCCAGCTGTAATTTGTTTACCCAGCATGTTAGTTATCTTATTGGAGAGACACCACTAGTGAACTGTGGACCCCGGTCCATTCTTTTACATCTGAAATACAATCTACTGCAATCATTGTTCTCTACTGTTTTATGCAAACAAACATCATCTTCCATCGATACGTTTAACCCTTTGTTTTCAGCAAGCCGGTGAGATTGACAACCTCACTGTTAAGTTGGGGCAAAGTAATTTGATTGTGTTGTGCAGGTTCCACGTTGGCACCGGAATCCCTGGTGTTGCGCCGCACTACACTCCTTCACCAACACCTTCGAAGCAAACCTCGTTTTCCTACTGGTTCGATTAAACCTTGGTTTCATACTGAGGGAAAACTTTGCTGCACTCATCATACCTTCCTCTTGGGGTTCCCAACTGACGTGTGACGTACAAGCATTGTTTCTGGCACTGTTGCCGGGGAGATATTCCCTCGTCAACTTAGCAGCAACACGTTTTCTGGCGCCGTTGCCGGGGAAAACCGAATTGCTTCTGCAAGGGGAGTCTCTCACACCCAATCTCTTTACTTTGTTATTTGTCTTGCTTAGTTTATTTTTATTTAGTCTTGTTTGCTTCTTTATCAAAAACACAAAAAAATTAGTTACTTGTTTAATTCGGTTTGATTTTGTTTTTCAAAATGAATGCTCCTGAAGTTGAAGTTCGTTCTTTTAGGCAACTAGGAGGTGAAAATTTGAAAGATGCTTGGTATAGAATTAGTGATGCTCATCATAGATGTACTAAGAAACACTCTACCACTATCCTCCTTAGGAACTTTTATGTTGGTATCTCTAGTTGGTATAGGTATGTTCTAGACACTCTTACAGGTGGAAATTTCTTGGGTACTCCTGCTTTAGAAGCCTGTAATATTATTGAAAGTTTGGTAGGAACACCACCCACTAAAGATATTAAAATTGAGATCACCTTGGAGGATGTTATAAATAAGTTAGACTCTATGGAGAATTTTTTTCCAAATTTTCTTGATTGTATTGGTAAGACTAATGAATCAATAGCCACCATCAATGAAAGAATCACTGTTCTTGAGGATAATAATATCCATGACACCCAAAATCATAGAATTGATGAGTTAGAGGAAGCTATTGAAACCTTAAGTTCAACCTTTACTTCTCTTAAGTCTAAAAAGGAGAAAGTTTATGTGGGTAGAGAGCAAAAGTTTATGTATGTTCCTAAAGTGCCAAAACCAAAGACTCATTATGAGCTTAAAATTGATAAAACTTTTAGTACGGTTAAAGGTAATGAAACACCTCCAGGAACATCTAAGATACCCATTGTTACAAGCTGTGTGTTGGAAGAAGCTTTTGATGATTTGAATGATTTGCCACTTGACAACACTTGATTTTCACTTTCTGCGCCTAGCTGAAAGGCGTTAAAGAAAAGCGCTTATGGGAGACAACCCATCGTTTTTATTTGCTGTTATTTTTGTTTTCTTTGAGTCAAGGAGTTTTGTTACTTCTGTAGCAACTCCTTTGTATCTTTATTTTATCGCAATGTTGTGCCAAGTAAAGTTCTATATTGAAAGTTGATGCAAGATTTGGATTTCTGCGCAGTGACAGATTTTTAGCTGTCACGGATTTGAGCTTATCTCCCTGTAGAAAATTCAAAAAATTCTGAAAAAATCACGCATATTCCTGAGATATGTACGCAACTTTCATTATTTTAGGCCAGATCCATCTGAGCAACTTAAGTGCCTCGAAAAAATTCGTCATTCCAGACTGTTCTGTTTTTGACAGATTCTGCCTTTTGTTTTGCATTCGCTCTTTTACTGTGTTTGTGTGGATTTCTTTGCTCCACAAAGCATTGGTGGCTGTAGCTAATGTCCAGAAGCTTTGGGATTGATTGTATCATTACAGAATATGAGAATTTTTGATTATGCACTAACCCTCTAATGAGAACTGTCTTGAGTTTGGTGTGAAGGAAGTTTTCAAGGATCAAGCGAGAAGGGTGATATTATGTGATCAAGAAGAGTGAAAAGCCTAAGCTTGGGGATGCCCCCGTGGTTCATCCCAACCATATTCAGAGAGACTCAAGCGTCTAAGCTTGGGGATGCCCAAGGCATCCCCTTCTTCATCAACAAACTTATCAGGTCATCTCTAGTGAAACTATATTTTAATTCTTTCACATCTTATGCGCTTTACTTGGAGCGTCTGTGTGTTTTATTTTTGTTTTTGTTTGAATAAATTCGGATCCTAGCAATCCTTGTGTGGGAGAGAGACACGCTCCGCTTTTTCATGTGAATACTCATGTTCTTCACTTATATTTGTTGAGTATTCTTAACTAGCTACTGCAGTGCTTTTAGCTCCTGTTTTTCATGCATCTCTTCGAGCTGTTAGCACTTGTTTATAAATACTCTCTTGCTGCATTATATTATCATTTGGAGAGTTTATGTTTAAATAAATTGATTGGTGTTTGTTTGGAAGAAAGAAAATGCTACATGTAGTAGTTGGTATTGGAAAAGACATATGCATTCTTGTAGATCATTGTCTTGTTTCGATTTGATACTTTGCAATTGTTTTGAGCTCTCAAGTAGATCATGTTTAAGCTCTTGCATCATGTAGTTAAAGCCTAGTAGTGGAGAACTACCGTAGAGCTTGTTGAGACTTGGGATGCATATTTGTTCTCTCTAAGGTCTAGATATTTTCTGGTAAAATGTTTGAGCAACAAGGAAGACAGTGTAGAGTCTTATAATACTTGCAATATGTTTTTATGTGATTCTTGCTGTACCGGTTTATACTTGTGTTTGCTTCAAACAACCTTGCTAGCCTAAACTCTGTACTGAGAGGGAATGCTTCTCGTGCATCCAAAACTTGAGCCAAAACCCATGCCATTTGTGTCCACCATACCTACCTACTATGTGGTATTTCCTGCCATTCCAAGTAAATATTTCATGTGCTACCTTTAAACTATTCAAAACTTTATTACTCCTTATTTGTGTCAATGTTTTATAGCTCATGA
Source organism: Poa pratensis (assembly GCA_947311845.1). Taxonomy (NCBI): domain Eukaryota; kingdom Viridiplantae; phylum Streptophyta; class Magnoliopsida; order Poales; family Poaceae; genus Poa; species Poa pratensis. The sequence goes on along the minus strand of CAMZMU010000108.1, from coordinate 19,318,448 downwards.
GGAAGTATGTGGTGTTTTATCTTTCAATCTTGTCATTTACTTCTGACAGACTTTCACCAATGGACTAGTGGCATATACATCCGCTTATCCAATAATTTGCAAAAAGAGCTGGCAACGGGGTGCCCAGCCCCAATTAATTACAACTTTCATTAATAATTCTCTTCACATGTTTTGCCCTGATTTATCAGTAAGCAACTTAATTTGCAAATAGACACTCCTCCATGGTATGTGAATGTTGGAAGGCACCCGAGGATTCGGTTAGCCATGGCTTGTGTAAGCAAAAGGTTGGGAGGAGTGTCATCTATAAAGAAACTAAAATACATGTGTAAACAAAAGAGAAGAGGGATGATCTACCTTGCTGGTAGAGATAACGTCCTTCATGGGAGCCGCTCTTGAAAGTCTGGTTGACAAGGGGGTTAGAGTGCCCACTACCATTCGTTGACAACAACAAACACCTCTCAAATACTTATTTTGTGCTCTCTATATGCTTTCGAAAACTTAAAAAGCTCTAGCACATGATTTAATCCCTGCTTCCCTCTGCGAAGGGCCTATCTTTTACTTTATGTTGAGTCAGTTTACCTACTCCTTTCTATCTTAGAAGCAAACACTTGTGTCAACTTTGTGTGCATTGATTCTTACATGTTTACTTATTGCACTTGTTATATTGCTTTATGTTGACAACTATCCATGAGATATACATGTTACAAGTTGAAAGCAAATGCTGAAACTTAATCATCCTTTGTGTTGCTTCAATGCCTTTTACTTTGAATCTATTGCTTTATGAGTTACCTCTTATGCAAAACTTTTTGATGCTTGTCTTGAAAGTACTATTCATGAAAAGTTTTTGCTTATATGATTCATTGTTTACTCTTTATCTATTTGTTAGCAAACTATAGACCATTGCTTTGAGTCACTTCATTCATGACATGAGCCTTGCAATATATTGATCAAGATTGTGTGAAAGCATGTCTCCTCAGAAATTATTTGTTGTTATCGTTTTACCTACTCGAGGACGAGTAGAACTAAGCTTGGGGATGCTTGATACGTCTCCAACGTATCCATAATTTCTGCTGTTCCATGCTTATATTATACCATTTGCTACATGTTTTATATACACTTCATATCACTTTTATGCATTTTCTGGGACTAACCTATTAACAAGATGCCACAGTGCCAGTTCCCTGTTTTCTGCTGTTTTTGGTTTCAGAAAGTTACTTCTGGAAATATTCTCGGAATTGCACGAAACAAAAGGCCAAGTCCCTATTTTTCCACACGTACACGGAGTCCGAAGGAGAGACGAAGGGAGCCACGAGGTGGCCAAACCACAGGCGGCGCGGGGGCCCACCGCGCCGCCTGTGGTTTGGGCCCCTCGGGGGTCCGCCGACATCGCCCCTTCGCCTATTTATTCCCCGAGACGTGAAAACCCTAAAACACCGAGCCTTTCATCCAGAACATATTCGCTGCCGCCGTCGTCAACCCTAACTCGGGGGGTTCTGAAGCTCTTCCCGGCACCCTGCCGGAGAGGGGAATCATCACCGGAGGGCTCTACATCGCCATGCCCGCCTCCGGAGTGATGCGTGAGTAGTTCATCCTTGGACTATGGGTCCATAGCAGTAGCTAGATGGTTGTCTTCTCCACTTGTGCCATCATGTTTAGATCTTGTGAGCTGCCTATCATGATCAAGATCATCTTATTGTAATGCTACATGTTGTGTTTGCTGGGATCTGACTTATATTGATACCTATGTGGAGCTGAATATTATATTATCATGTCTATGTCATTTGTGATCTTGCATGCTCTCCGTTACTTGTTGAAGCCTTGGCCAAGTGAATACTTGTGACTCCAAGAGGGGTATTTATGCATGATAGTTGGGTTCAACCTCTATTTAACCTGGGATAGTGACAGCAAGTTCTAAGGTTGTAGATGTGTTGTTGCCACTAGGGGTAAAACAGCAATGCTTTATTCAAGGATGAATGTATTGTTTACATTACGCACATTACTTAATGCAATTGTCTGTTGCTTGCAACTTAATACTGGAAGGGGTACGGATGTTAACCGGAAAGTGGACTATTTAGGCATAGATGCATGCTGGATAGCGGTCTATGTACTTTGTCGTAATGCCCAAATGAATCTCATAGTAGACACCACAACTCACACATGCATGTTATATGCACTTATCAATTGTCAATTGCCCAGCTGTAATTTGTTTACCCAGCATGTTAGTTATCTTATTGGAGAGACACCACTAGTGAACTGTGGACCCCGGTCCATTCTTTTACATCTGAAATACAATCTACTGCAATCATTGTTCTCTACTGTTTTATGCAAACAAACATCATCTTCCATTCGATACGTTTAACCCTTTGTTTTCAGCAAGCCGGTGAGATTGACAACCTCACTGTTAAGTTGGGGCAAAGTAATTTGATTGTGTTGTGCAGGTTCCACGTTGGCACCGGAATCCCTGGTGTTGCGCCGCACTACACTCCTTCACCAACACCTTCGAAGCAAACCTCGTTTTCCTACTGGTTCGATTAAACCTTGGTTTCATACTGAGGGAAAACTTGCTGCTGCACTCATCATACCTTCCTCTTGGGGTTCCCAACTGACGTGTGACGTACACAAGCATGTTTCTGGCGCTGTTGCCGGGGAGATATTCCCTCGTCAACTTAGCGTGCATGGTCCCCCACCAATTATTTTTGCAAAGCTTTGTAAAACTGCACTCTCTTTGAATATTTGCAAAGTCCAGAGGCGCTTTGCATACTGGCCAAAAACGACGCGTGAGAGCCAACCGCTCTCTCGGTAACTTCCCGCCCGAGGCCGCCGGCGTCGGCCAGCGCCCCAGCGCCTCCTCGCCGCTCCGGCCCCCGCGCTGCCTCCACGAGCTCCAAGCATCCGCGCTGCCCTGCCCCATTTTTCACGGCCGGCCGGAGCTCGGACGCCGCGAATCGAACTACGGCATGCCGCGTGACCGCCGGCCGATTCGGCCGCTGGACGCCGTCGCACGGTAAGGTAAGCCGCGTCGCGGTCCCCAGGAAGCTCTACCGTCGTTCCTGCCCCGCCCTCGCCCCTCGACGACCGTGTTTGACTGTGGCGACCTGCCCAGCCGTCGCGAGCTGACTTCGGCTCCTGTCAGACCACAGCGCAGCTGGTGCTGTTTCGGCGTCGTCAGGCGCTCCCGGACGCATCCGCGCGGCCGGCGAGCTCGTGAGGTCGAGTTCATACACATCCCACCACTTGTCTCCACCTGCCCCGTGAGGTGTTTGTCAAATTGTCCATAAGGTAAATTTGGTTTTTTGTTTCGGTTTGGCTTTGTTTGCATGTAGGTGTAGTATATAATTTGAGTGTGGTAATACAAACTGTAGATGAAGTGTATGATATGGATTGTCCATCCGGGAGGAGGATGAATGGAAATGAAGATGAGGAGCTCGTCATTCTTATGACGATGGAGATGGAGAGCAACAAGAAGCTGAAACATGGAGGTTCTGTTGTTAGACAAGAGAACTGTGGGGACCCGGACTAGCTGTCCGAAATACCCTTGGGCCTACACATCAGCGATCCCATGATCTGTGTGTCGCTGAGCACAATCGAATCTGGTTCGAAAGAACATCAAAATACCGAATGAATATACTTACTTGATTGAAGCCGTAAACTTCAACAGGTACTTGCAGGGAAATTCACAAACAAGTGGAGCCCAAGTCATATGCCACAACCTCACATGCAACTGACTGGGAAGCGCCCTAGTTCGCATTGACTAAATTGAAAAATTCTCCTTCGAACTGCTCCTCTTCAGAATCTGGCTAAGACAATAGCCAGGGACGAAACCAATATGAGTACATTTGATTGTACTCGCAAACTACCCCCGAAATGAGCATGCACTACTCTTTTTACTGTTTAAATAAAACTCCGTTTGCTTTGAAAACTCTATATCCTTGTTGAAAAAGAGAAGGATAGACTTTTGTTTAATAAAACTTTGTTTTGAAACCTCTATATCTTTATTGAAAAAGGAAAGAAGGCTTTTAGAACTTTTCCCATAAATCTGTCTTTGTAAGAAGTCTCTTTAAAACTTTTTCCTGAAATATATCTTTGTTGAAAAATGATAAGAAGTCTCTTTTAAAACCTTTCCCGGAAAATCACCGTTTTGTTTATTTCCCCAAACTCCTCCTTTTCCGACCAAAGCCCTTCATGGTAAATCATTTTCCAACAACCTCATACCAGCCCGTTGGTATAGTTGCATCCACATTTTCCACTTTTAAATCACAAAACTTTGCACTTCTCCACCATAGCCCTTCATGGTCTTCTTCTTTTCCAGCAACCTCATACCAGCCCGTCGGTATAGTTGCACATATCAAACATCTCCATTTTCTTTTCAAATCTTAAAACATTTCCAAAACTTGCACATAGGTCAGAGTAGGGCCTTCCCAACTGTCCATATCCGAGGACTCGGCTATTCGAATAGTTTTACCCTCTGCAGAGGTAGCACGCTTTTCCCACATCCATCCGGCAACTCATCGTGTCAGCCACGTCCCGCCATACAAGGTGTATGCGAAGTTGAGTCACCGACCATAGTCTGTCCTTTGCTCATGCTAGTATAGGACCCTGCCGCTATGACACTTTCTATCAACACTTAACCCAGCCCGTCGGAATCTAAGTGTGAGGACTCATAGTTCTGCCCGGCGACCCAAAGGTGGCGTCTTCAATCCTATTTTTCCAATACACTCATACCGGCCTCCGGTAGACTTCTCTTAAGAGGACCCAGGTCAGGGTAGGTCACCAAACCATCCCCTCATGGAACGGAGTCATCTCCGTTGTTGAGGCATCCCATACTAATATGAGCAAATTATATGACTACGCCCTTGCCCATATGTGGGTAAATGTGGTCGCACAAGTATCGGCTGGTCGACGTAAGTACAAGGACACAATGTGCTTTTTATCAAAAACCATCATTCTCCACTTCCCCACTTCAACACCGACATCTCGGCATCCCATATCCACACAAGTATTTTCAAAGGAGTTTTGAGTAAACAATATTTTTCCCATCCTATAGTTTGAAAAAGAATTTCCATCTAATATCTCCATATAGGGTGTCAAAATAATATACTTTTATTTTGGAAAAAGGGTTTTCAAAATCATAACTTTAGTGGCAAACACCACATAAATCACTTATGCTCTTTATAAGTAAAACATGTGAACCAAAATAGATGTATATAGATGCAAGCTTAGAGAAGTAGCTTGCCTGATTTCAGCATAATGTTCCTGGACTTCTTCTTACTGATCAAAGAAATAAACTCCCTCCTTCTTCGATAAATCCTCTCCAAATACCACTCCGGTAGCGTTTATCTCTAGCGTCGCAAACATGAAAATAAAAAACACTCAGTAATCAAACCAAACCACAAGTGGTATACAAACAACGAATCATACCAATATCATATCACTAATTTAATCAAGCAACAAACTAAAATCTACTCTAAGAACAATTCAAGGAAAACTGCCTTAATAACAAGCCTAGCACAATTTATTTACTAAAGCTACAACAATCATAAATAAAGATACAAGTTAAACTAAAAACAAACACTAAACAACAATCACCACACTTAGCTAGATGCTATCAAGTAATTAATCCAATCAAGCAAAACAACACATAACCACATGTTTAACTCTATGCTTAACAAAACAATTTACTTAACAAGTCCATTTACTCAGACAAAATTATAAAGGAATTATACTAGCAGGAGTATAACACCATACACATGCCAAAACAAAAGGGCACAAAGGCATCCTCTATTAAAGGTACCTAACAAACATTTTTCCCTAAACAGGAAATACTTCAGACAAAAGTTAAGTCACCAACTATCCTCTGTATTATAAAATATTTTACCAAGCTAATGTAGAGACATTAACCATATACCTATGATAGTATTCAACTTAAGGACAACCAAGTTTAACAAGCAAGACAAACATATTAATCACACAAAATAATCTAGCATCAAAATAAATAAGCATAGCAATTCTTAATTACTAGGTGAAAAGTTATATAGGGAATAAAACCCTAACAAATACATGACTCACAAGTAGCTCTCCTAACATGCTAGTAAAAATAAGAAAACACGTCACAACAGTGGATTACCAACCTACACATGCTAGGAACACATTTATAACAATAGAGTTATAACACAACAATTAATAAAGGCCTAATAAAAATAGGCAGAAAAGGCCTAAAGCTTATAATTATCACCACAGTCAATCAGTGATTCCTAAATTCAAATCAAGCTAGGGATATGTTCTCCTACACATATAGAAGACAAGCCAATTGGATTTACTCCAAAATCATCTCACAAAAATCTACAAAAATGAATAGAACTTTTGTTTTAGGTTTCATTTGCAAGCAAGGCCAACAGATCTGGAAAGGTATCACTTCAGGCTTTCCATAGAATTTTAGTTTGCAAATTTTGGAGTTGTAAAACTCTAGATATTAAATATTTAGTGAAAAATGATCTTTTTACAAGATTTATCCTCGACAGCACTTAGAAATGTATTTTTGCAAACAGCCAGTTCTGGATGTTTAAGAAAACACATGAGAACACTACAAAATCTAAATCACTCAATTTGCTAGCACACAACAACCACAAATTAATTAAACCTACACTGCAATTAAACAGGAAACTAAAACAGGAATAGATCTACTAAAGAAAAATGGAAACGGGCCAGATCTGGCCCAGATCCAACCGAGCAGCGCAGAGGGCAGCCCAGCCAGCGACCCACGCGCGCGAGGCAAACGGTTACGGTCTTCTCCTTCCTCTCGACACGCGCACGGCAGAGCGAGGCGTCGAGCAGGGAGCAGGCGAGGACGGCGTCGGCGTCTCCGGTGCCCTAAGAAGATAAGATGATGTCCATGAGGTAGAGCAGAAGAAGGGGATCACGAGGGTGCAAAAATGGCAAAGAAAGGTGGACGGAACTGCTCGCGAGCTTCCTGGAAAGGTGGCGGCTGGAGCGGAAGAGGATGAAGATTTCTCGCTCGATTCGCGGCTTCTCACGTCGATTCCTTGGACGCAGATGGAGAGGAAGATGAGGCGGAGCTTCTGGTGGTCTTCGATCTACTCTGGGAGGCTTCAATCGATGGCGCTGCTCGACGGTGAGCTGGGTAGCCACGGCTAGTGTTTTGGGTCGGGGAGAGGAGCAGAGAGAGAGGAGAGGGAGCGGTGAGTGGATGAGTGAGGGAGTGAGGAGCAGAGGAGCGCCTGGGGGGCCTCCTTATCCTCCTCGCAATCGCGCGGACGGCGCAGCCATGAAGGCACGGAGGCACTGGCGCCATGCCCGCCACTGGAGCTACAGGAAGAAGATCAAGATTTTGCAGAAAACCCCCTATACTTTCCTGATTTCATGTTTCTTTTATTTCCAGTACTTCTAGGGATTTATTTGGGGCACTAAAACATTTTAGAAAATTATGAGAAAAATCAGGTAGCCTCCCCAATACTTGTAGAAGCTCCAAAAAAAATTGGGGTGTCAAAATAAAATGTTTTGAAAAACTTTTGTTCATATGGTTTAAATATGTTATTTTGGGCAATTTCAATTTGATACCCTTTTAGTAATTCAAAAGCAAGTGAGAAAATATTGTTTTGAACTTTTGGAACTTTCTTGACAAATATATTAACTTCAAATAATTTTTATTTTCATAGAGAAAATATTTGTTTGAAGGAAATAGATAGTTAAGTAGGGAGAATAATTTATTAAGATCATTTCTTTAACTCATGATCTTAATTTCCATTCGTTGAATAATTTGAGGAGTTTGCTTTAAATTTAAGTCACATTCCAATTTTGTGACCAGTGGGTTTCCAACTTAACACTCAAATACATTGGTGTAATTATTCACCGAAGCAAACAATAAAACAAGAATTAACAATCAATACAACCATAAGTCCAACAAGCAAACAATCACAACAAGATCAACATCACATCCAAGATCACACAGATCAAACCATAAGAATTAATCATACCACCATTTCCATAAATGCTATCTTGGGGAAAAGTGACCACTCCTAATTATGACAAGATGATGTTTAGGAAATATCTCCACTCATAACTTAATAGTTTTCAAAAAGATTTGAGAAAGGATATATGTGGGGTAATATATTTCCCACTAGTGTTATTTTCAAATGGAGTGAAAATAAGAGTTTATAAAATGGGAGTTGTATACACCTGCAAATTGCCAAGGTTGAAAAATAGGTAGGAGATAACACATAGATCTCCATAATTTTGGAATCACATAATTTTGGAAATACTTTTACTTTCTCAAGAGTGGGTAATTTGGTGGTTGCTAAACCAAGTATCATTGAAAAGGAATTGGCCAAAATAAGAGTGGAGAAGATACATGGAATATTTTTCTGGTCATGACATGATCACCTAAGTTAAATATATTTTTATATTGGTTGGGTCTTATATTTACTAGTCAAACAACTTAAACAACAAGTCACACAAGTTCAAACATAGCAATGGGAAGGAAAACACAATCATCAATGAAACATTTCAAAAAGTTTTTGTTGGTTCTGAATTTCGGGTCTGGTAAAACTAAGTTTTTCTTAATTTCAAAAGTTGGGATGTTACAAGAAAATTCGTAGAAGGAGGTAAGAAGCCCACCACCGGCTTATGTTGAATTACTTCGGAGTGCCGGGAATCCATCGAGTGTTTCCCGAGCATTACTTTCGCCGGCGGTTTCGGATGGGCACGGATTTATTCATCTACATCTCCAACGTGATCAAAGAGAAAGATACCTTCTTCGAGCAACAAAGGAATTGCACGGGGTTGCTTGGTCATAGCACATTGCAGAAGATGACCGCGGCTTTGCGCATCTTGGCCTATGGAATCCCGGCTGATTTGGTAGATGACAACCTTGCAATGGCGGAGAGCACAACCATCTTATGTGTGCGGCGATTTGCGAAGGTAATTATCAAGTGCTTTGGCGAACGGTACTTGAGAGCACCAAATGCTCAAGACACTCAGAGGTTGTTGGACATCAACGCCGCAAGAGGGTTTCCAGGGATGATTGGCTCCATTGATTGTATGCATTGGAGGTGGAAGAACTGTCCTATGGCATGGCATGGACAATTCACTGGCCATTGCAAGGATCCAACCATCATACTTGAGGCCGTTGCTGATCATGACACATGGATTTGGCATGCATATTTTGGTATGCCTGGAGCTTGCAATGATATAAATGTGCTCAACCGGCCTCCTCTTTTTGCAAGCTTAGCCATGGGAGAATCACCCGAGGTGGATTATGAGCTCAATGGACACAAGTACAACAAGGGCTACTATCTTGCTGATGGGATATAACCACAATGGGCAACCTTCGTCAAGCCAATTGTTGATCCCAAAGGTAACAAACAATCTCGTTTTCATAATGCTCAAGCTGCGGCTAGGAAAGATGTGGAGAGGGATTTTGCGATTTTGCAATCCCAATTTGCCATTGTTCGTGGTCCAGCTCGGTTTTGGGATCAAAAAACTTTGGGGAGGATCATGATGGCTTGTGTTATATTGCATAATATGATCATCGACTATGAGCGGCATGACGAGGACTTTGACCTCCGTTATAGTTTCGTTGGAAGGGTGGTGCAATCACGTCGGAGAGAAGACCGCATCAAGCACTTCCTTCAAGTTCACCATGAGATTCGAGATTCAGATACTCATCAACAACTGAAAGAAGATCTCATGGAGGAGTGGTGGAAATGGAGTGGTCATCAAAATACTTGAGTTGGCTTGTCTTGTATTTTCGGATTTCCATAAACTTTGCGATTTGCTTCATTCGAATTGTGTTTTATCGATGAACATTCTGTTGTAATAAATATGTACAACTTGTTTCCTATTTTTCAGATTTTATGTTGCCATATTTTAAATTTATTTGAGTGATTTAGACTACATTTGCATACATACACATTTGAGCTCATATGCTGCCACTCTAGTTTATACAAATCCTATTATACAAATGCTGCGAAAGCACAAATTGGTTTGGCTTTATACCTTCTGTCTCCTATTGCTATATCCAGTTTTTACAAATCCATTTTACAAATGTTGTTGGAGATGCTCTAACCCTGACCATAGATTAAGAGCAGACGCTGCTCGCAGCCAAGAATCACCACCGCCGCGACGACACCAGCAGCTGAGCTGCACGTAAACTCACAGTGACCTTGCCCGACCAGTGCCGCCCATGGAGCCCGCCGCGACCCCCTTCCTCGTCCTGCGAGAACCACCGTCGCCGGCGCAGCTGGGTCAGCCCGAATACAGTACGCACGACTTCGTTTTCGTGGTCAGTGACTACTGCACCACCTACTATGGCCTCTGGCTGCTCTACGTCTGCCTGAGGAAGCACGAGCTCATGCGAGGCGACGACGACCCGGCAGCCGCGATCGAGCGGCGACAGGTCAGGCTCGTTCCGTGGGAGATCTCCCTGTTTCGGCGCCAAGCATGTCACCGAACTTCGTCCTGTGGGTGCTCGCTGATGGCTACGTGTTGGTGAACCCCAAGAGGAAGGTTATGATGTAGACAGCAGAAGTTTTCTCTTGAGAAATCTACCCAAGGTTATCAATCTAGTAGGACTTGATGATCTATCGGAAGGTTGTTGATGTTGACTCCCCCTGGCGCTAGAGATCTTGCACCAATGTGGAATCTGCACAGACACAAACCAGAACTTTGCCCAACACGAAACAGAGAGGTTGTCAATCTCTCCGGTCTTGCAGAAACAAAGAGTTAAACGTATGGTGTGGAAAACAGCAGGAAACACAGCAAGTAATAGGAAACAGATGATTGCAGCAGGTTGTGTAAACAGTATGAGGAAATTGGACCAGGGTCCACAGTTCACTAGTGGTGTCTCTCTCAGAACAGATAACTAGCATGTTGGGTAAACAAATTACAGCTGGGCAATTGACAAATAGAGAGAGCATAACAATGCAATACATGCCAAGATGTCTACTATGAAATCTAGTTGGGCATTACAACAAATTACATAGACCGTTATTCCAACAGCATCTATGCCTAAATAATCCACCTTCAAGGCAGCATCCGCATCCCATTCAGTATTAAGTTGCTAACAACAGATTATTGCATGAAGTAAAGTGTGTAATGTAATCAATACAAGTGCCCTTGGACACTGCACCAATGTTTTATCCCTAGTAGCAACATCATATCTACCATCTTAGACCTTTCTATCACTGATCCAGATATCTAGAGTCTGAACCCACTATCTAGCATAAATATCCCCTCTTGGAGTCACAAGCATCTACTTGCCAAAGCATCTACTAGCAACGGAGAGCATGCAAGATCAAGAGCACATAGATAAACAACTTGAATAAACATGGTATCAATATTCATCGGATCCCAGCAAACACAACATCTAGCATTACAATAAGATGATCTTGATCATGTTAGGCAGCTCACAAGATCTAAACATGGAGGCACAAGGTAGAGAGACAACCATCTAGCTACTGCTATGGACCCGTAGTTCAGGGGTGGACTACTCACGCATCACTCCGGAGGCAGGCATGGTGAAGTAGAGCCCTCCGGTGATGATCTCCCCTCTGGCAGGGTGCCGGGAAGAGTTTCAGAACTCCTCCGATCTGAGATTGACGATGACGGCCGCGACGGAACTTTTCGTGGAATATGATCGACCGTAATAGGGTTTTCGCGTCGCGGAGAATATATAGGCGAAGAGGCGGCGTTGGGGGCCGAGGGGGGCCACCACGCCATAGGGGGGCGCGGGCCCACCCTGGGCCGCGCCCTAGTGTGGCGTGGCCCCCTGGTGGGTCTGCTCCGACTCCCCTTTGGACTCCATGATCTCCTCGTGATATTATTGACGATGTCTTTTGTTTCGTCCAATTCCGAGAATATTTCCTTAATAGATTTTCTGAAACCAAAAACAGCAGAAAACAGGGAACTGGCACTGTGGTATCTTGTTAATAGGTTAGTCCCAGAAAATGCATAAAAATGATATGAAGTGTAACCAAAACATGTAGCAATTGATATAATAACAGCATGGAACATCAAAAATTATAGATACGTTTGAGACGTATCACTCGCCGTCCTCGCCATGGGACTCGAGCTCTACTTCTTTGTTGCCGCTTGTCGCAGCGATGCCCGTGCGGACGACGCCGTACCCTGGCCAGAGGATGAGGTTGTTGGACTTATTGGACCGTTGGGTTTCTGTACCGTTTCTGAACCCGTTCGTATGGTGTAGTACACCAACGATCGGTCTCTTCCTCTCCCGATTGTAAGTTTGTAATGCCACAATGGGGGCTCTTGCCATCCCGGCAAATCCACATGGCATCAGAGCCACCTCTTCCGAGGTCTAGCGATCTGATCTAGCCAACACAAAAATTCCCGATCGCTGGTCAGATCATGGATCGATTCCCTCAGGCGACCTCCTCTTCGACGTCATCCCTGACGGCGATTCTGGGGTCTCCTCCCTCGGAAAAACTCTTCCAGGAGAATCACATGTACTTTTTTTGACTGAAAAGCCAGTCAAGAGCTGTTTTTCATTATGATTAGAAGAAAGGCTGATAGCCAATTGACTCGGTTTATAAGGGAAACCAGGCCTGAAAACCATACAACACCTAGCAAAGCTAGGACAGTGGCACATGCCGAAGCACGGCAAACAACAACAACAACAACATCACAGCAACGTCGCAACAACTACAACTGCTCAGCAGGGACACCACCACAGCCAAACCTCACAACAAACCCTCCATGCCGAGCAACCAGCCAAACGGCGAGGATGCAGAGCACCGAGCTTTTGAAGGCCGCGTCTCCGGCGAGGTGGCTCCCGAGACTCACCACTACCACGGAACCGCTCCGACGAGATCACACCTATGCGCCAAGGAGAAAAGGCAGGCTGAAGAGGGGCTAGCCCCGGCAAGTGGGATATGCCGGACCTGAGTCGAGAGTAGGGTTCGCCTCCGCGAAGCCACGAAGCAAGTACATTGCGCCCTTTGAAGCTCCTAGTCCGAGATGGAGGTCGGCGTCATTCCACCGCTGCACCTCTTGTACCAAGGAAACCTGAGTACCAGAAACAACACCTTCAAGAAGGAATGCGACGCCTAGGCGCCGCGGCTGCTCGGACCGAAAGGTCCTGGGGTTTCCCCCGGCACACAGATGGGGTTTGAAGTAGGGGACTACCTGACGCCCTCCAGCGAGGAAAGGCGACACCCGCAGGTGCCACCGCGGCAGTGCCGGACTCACCGGCCGGGATTTCCCGTGCCCCTACTTCGCACCACCGAAATCCCCAAACAAGGAAGGTAGAGCATGGTACCTAGAGTCGGGAGCAGCCTCCGTCACGGATGGAAGGCGCAGGAGGGGATTAGGGCGAGCAGGAAGGGCGCGGCGACCACCACACCGCCTGAGAGCCGGCGCCCTGCACCACCGTGCATCTCCGTCGTGGCCCGCCGGCGCCTAGAAAAGGACCGGAAGGCCCGTGAGGGCGCCGCTAGATCTGGCCCGCCCGGGCCCAGACCTAGCCCGAGCGCATGCGCCGCCGCCACCCCATCCTCGCCGTCGCCCCACCGCCCTTGCTCCGCCGCCGCAACACCGCAGACCACCCCTGCATCCTCGCCCCACGACGGTGCACCTCACTCCACCGAGGGTGCCGCACCACCGCGCCTCACAGCGCACACGTCCACCGCTGCTCTCCCCACGCCACCTTTGTGGAGGCTGGGGGCCGCCGCCACCGCGGGCGAGCCGGCGGCAGCGGCGGCGGGGCGGATGCTCGGAGGGAGGCTCTAGTGGCGGCGGCTAGGGTTTCCCTCGGGTCGCCCCGGGAGGGACGACGCGAGGGACGGGGGCGCAGGGTTGACTCTTTAATTCTCACACGATGTATCTTCCGTATGGCAGTCTCTCAGAATCACATGTACTGGAAGATGCAGGTTCTTCCTGAGCGATGCAAGGAAAATCCATAACCACTCGTTTCATTTATGTGCAGTTTGAATGATGATAATATTATCATGAGGCTTTTACGTTGTTTTTGTTCTTGTACTCGTCAAACTGTTCTCTCGTTGTCTGTTCACACCCGAATCAATGACCAATTGCCGTGTTCTTTCTGTAAAGTTTCACTAATGATTAAATCTACACGATTTTGATATTATTTTTTCGTTACATTTCGCTTCTCATTTATCCCGGCCCGCAATACACTGACGCCAGGAAGCATGAACGTCGTAATCCAATATGGGAAATCACATTGTAAACTCAGGGGAATTTTTTTCGTTACATTTCGCTTCTCATTTATCCCGGCCCACAATACACTGACGCCAGGAATCATGAACGTCGTAATCCAATATGGGAAATCACATTGTAAACTCAGGGGAAAATCTTGGCGTCAAAACTATATATTTATCTCATGTCAATCCACAAACAGAAAATATATTGGCTCAAAAGCTATATATTGATTCTTCACCAAGGCCGGCGTCGACCACTAGTGGGGACGGGAATGGAGAGCTCCGAAAAACTCAGAGTGACCGTTGAGGCGATCGGAGGGCGTTTCTGGGCACTCATCAACGAGGAAGAGGAGGAGCGCGCCGGAACATCACCGGCGACGACCTCCTCCCTGCGCTACCTGTGTCGCACCCCTACGCCGGCGGACAAGACGACGGTGGCAGATGCTTCGACTCGAAGCCTCAGGCGTCGTCTACGGATTCAGACGCAAAGGTATGTTTCTAAGATGCTCCTCTCGCCGCCGGCGAGGAGTGCGTCGGAGGCGTTCATGGTCAGCTCGAAGGTAACCCGTTTCGTTCGAAAGGTGAAGTTGCCGGTCTGTCCTCCCACGACGTTTGTGGATGACGGATCTGGCGAGAGATGGACCTTGGTTCAATCAAGGAGGAGGAGAACCACTGTTCGATCGTCGACGGTGTGTTCTTCTGGATGGACTCCGGCGATCACTGCCGATTATTGTGGATCGCCACATTCAAAAAAATTTGAACGGCAACCAAAGCGGGTTAGCCATATGGGCCGGAAATTCTTGGGCTCTCAAGAACCGTACTGGTCCAACCATGGGAGTCAAGCGGGCCTCAGGTTGAGATCACGTCGCGTTCCTGTGCCGAAACCTATACGTACTGGGAATCGGCAGAATCTAGGGTTCACAAAACTTATCGAGTTCGAAGCCGCAACCCTCGTTCAGGCCATGGCGAGCCATGGCGGCGGTCGAGGTGGTGCTGGCGACGGTCGAGGGAATGGGCATCCCAATCGCGCTGCCGGGCCGCCGATCGGGCGGGGTGGAGCACACATGCCTGGTCGCGGTGAGGGTGGCCGTGGAGCTGCTGCGATACAAGGCCGCGGCGATGCAGGCCGTGGCTCTGGCGTCCAAGGGCGCGGGATAGGGCAGGGCGCAGGAGGTTCTGGACTCGTCCAGGGCTTCAATGGTGGACAACAGAATCGTTTTGGAGGAGCTAATTATGCACAAGGTGGATCAAGCGGCACTACAAACCACCGTGATGAGGATTACTCGAGGTTTAACCCCACTGAACAGGGGCCGGATGTTGGGAGCGCCAACTATGCCGGTGCTGCTCGTTTTGCAGGGCAGAACCTAAGGTTTAATGCTGGATCAGGGTTTGGGAATGATGCTGGTTCCCGTCCAAACAATGCTACTGCGACAGCAAGGTACAGGCAGAGGTACGACGATCAGCGAGGAGGTCATTATGGTGGTTACCGTGGGCGGCACAGTGGAAACTTTGGGGTCGGACGAGGTAATCAAACTTGGGTCAGAACGGAGGAAACTAACAAGGCCGTGCAGCTATCAGAGGAGGCTGTGGCTGCGGTAGTACGTCAGGTCACAGAGGCGTTGCGGGCTTCTGGGGCAGTACCAAGCGCAGCAACGGTCGCCGCTACACCGTCGGTGCCTCAGCCACATTTGGAAAGTACTCGACAATTGATACTCGCACTGTAGTCCCAGTGAATGCTCGAAGTGCAGCGGCACCAATGGTAGAAGCTCATCTGGAGGGTGGCATAGGTAAAAAGGCAAAGAAAGCCGGAAATCCTAGGTGCTTCCGATGTGGGGTTTATGGACATCTTAGTAACGAGTGCACAGCTATTCTCTGTGATATATGCGAGTCGGAGGAACATGAAGAGGAGGCATGTCCCTTGTTTGAGGCACCAAAACCAATGCTTATGACATACGGTCTAATAGCTGATGATCTACTTTGGTGGGAGTGTATTCCTACGGCATCATATAAGCCCAAGAACGACAATAGCAGAATGGCCATGATTACCATCACGGGAGGTGAACTGTCTATTCCTCAGATTGTGAGTCAACTGCAGAGGTTGGTTCCAACTGAATTTCGATGGGATGTGACACAGGTTGGGCACAATGTGTTTAAGACAGCTTTCCCTACAAGAGCTGAGCTTGAAAGGCTAGATACTTTTGGTGAATTTAGAGTTCCAAATACAATTTGTGTGTTGAAGGTGGAGAAGTGGGCAGCAAAGAAAGATCCTGTATGTGGTATACCTCAGATTTGGGTGCGGATCTCAGGGGTACCGGACCAGCACATTGGGGATTTTCTAGCTCTTTGGTCTTTGGGTTATATGCTTGGAAAGACACTCAAAGTGGACATGCAGTACACGCGGCAGTATGGGGTGGTCAGAATTTTAATCGGATGCATCGATTATACAAGGATCCCTAAGAAGTGGTCTTTGTTCATTAAGGATGGTTTTTATGATTTACAATTTCATGTGGAGGATCCGTTGGTAGAATCAGCTGAAGATGGTATGACTGGAAAAGATGAGGATGAACATGGTTCGGGGGGTAATGGAAATGCAGATTATGTCCCTAAAGATGATGGTCAACAAGGAGATAGTGGAGTTCAGAAGATGGATCATGATGGACTTGATAATGGCCAAAATGTGGAGGGTGATCAGAGTGAAACGGGGGAGCCTAAGAATCAAACGGATTCACTTCCGATTACTCATGTTAAACCAGGTGTTGTTTTTTCTCCTGAGCTTCAGAAAGAGTGGACAAAAAGTATTCTTGGAGAGGCTCACTTGGATGATACGGGAAGTGTACGCCCAGATATTTATGTTGCTACAAAGGAGGTTGTTGACATCGAAGAAGCTGTAGAAGAAGCACTGGTTTGTAATGCAGCGGCAGAAAATTCAGTGGTTTCTCCATCTATACCGGACACGGAGGAAGGTGCTGCGATGCTAGCAGACTTCTCCGTTTTTTCGGCCTCGACAGCATTTGGTCCCGTTCATGGTTTGCGGTTGGAGGAGGAGTTTGATGCTGTCGACATTCAATCATCTGAAGCTGCAAATGAGGCAATTGTAGTAGCTGTTCAAAACAAGGGAGCTGTAGGAGGCGAGCGGCCTTCTGAAAATGCTTCCACGTTCCAAGGGGACGAGCTGGACGTGTGTGCTCAGGGAGCTGCAGCGCCATGCTCGGTGCTGGACTCAGGCGCAGTAGCCAGCTCGACCCTTCCACAGCCAGGCGGCTGGGGGGGCTTGAGGTTGACGCTGCTACCTCATCGGAGAACTTGGCCACGGCCAGGGGCTCGCCATGTTCTCAGCCAGGCGGGCTGGGGCTGGCCGGGCTACCAACTCCGCGCGCTACCTCGACGGAGAACTTGGCCACGGCCAGGGGCTCGCCGTGTCCTCAGCCAGGCGGGCTGGGGCTGGCCGAGCTATCAACTCCATATTCAAGGCCGACGGAGGCGGACATCTTGGCGTTCGGAGGAATGACGGAGATGGCGAGCAAGGACGTGCGGTCCAGCGATCGTCTCCGCAACAAACCGGACGCTGATCTTCCTCAACTCGAGCGGGCCATGACGCTAGCGCAGCGTCGAGGCTGCTACTCTCCATCAGGTGCACACATGAAAACCAATTTGTCTATTCTTAAATTTTCTGATAGCGAGATTAAAAGTAGAGCTGATAGACTAGGTATTTCGTTAGGCAAAAGTAAAGAACATTGGTCTTCTTCAGTTTCGGTTTTAAAAAACACAGAACATATGCGGTCCATTACTTTTTTAGAGAAGAATTTGAATGATACAGAACATGAAGAGAGTTTTGTCTTGCGGCGGGCATCAAATCTTTGCGAAGATTTAGAGGATGAAGATAGGGAGTTGTTAGAAGATCAAGCGGATCTTTTAACAAAACAAATTAAAAATGGCCGCAACAAGAAGAATATTTTACAATCACAATTAAAGATTCGAAGAAGTGCTAGAATTAAAAAGTTAAAAAATAAGAATTAAAATGAGGGGAATGATTTGGAATAGTGACGGATTTGGTGACCCTGCAAAACACATTATGGTTAATGAGACTGTCAGGGAACATAAGCTTGACTTCGTGGCGTTAGTAGAGACGGGGAGATCAAATTTTGCAACTCCATTCCTTAAATTCCTTGCGGGTGGATTTGAGTATGAATGGTTTTGTTTACCTCCACATGGAAGATCTGGGGGAATTCTTGTGGGGATGAATAGTGCGGTATTCACCGTGCAAAAAATTGTAACGGGAGACTTTTGCGTCAAGTTTCACGTTAGATCTAAAGTGGATGGTTTTCTGTGGGTTTTAGTTGTAGTGTATGGGGCGGCTCAAGACAGTAAAAAACCTGATTTTTTGGCAGAACTTGTGCGTATTTGTGAAACTGAATCACTCCCTATGTTGGTGGGAGGTGACTTTAATATTATAAGGCGACAAGAAGAGAAAAATAACGATAATTTTAATGCGCGTTGGCCTATCTTATTTAATGCTATAATCGAGAGTCTTGATTTAAAGGAATTAACACTATCGGGGAGGCAATACACTTGGGCGAGTAGACGAGAGACACCAACATATGAAAAACTGGACCGGTTTTTGGCAACGGTGGAGTGGGAACAGAAGTTCCCTCTAGTAACGGTGCATGCTCTAGCTCGAGCGGGGTCGGACCATACACCGTTAATTCTGAACTCAGGTGATCAGGCGCACCTAGGAAACAAAAATCACTTTTCTTTTGAATTATCTTGGATGCGCCAAGAAGGATTCAGAGATTTGATATCCAGAGAGTGGAATTCAGTAAATAAAGGAAACTCCCCTGTAGAACGTTGGCAAAATAAAATTAGACATCTTCGACAGTTCTTGCGAGGCTGGGCGAAGAACTTAAGTGGCGAATACAAAAAATTAAAAGATAGGCTTACGTTACTTATTAACGAACTGGACATTAAAGCGGAAACAAACTTTCTCAGTGTAGCCGAGCGGGCTGCTAAGAAAGAAGCTGATGAGTGCTTAGCTAAGCTTAGACGAGATGAGGAATCTAAGTGGGCGCAAAGAGCAAAGGTTAAACATGTTCAGGAGGGGGGAAATAATACACGCTATTTTCACCTGATTGCGAACGGTAAACATAGAAAAAAGAGAATATTTCAGCTAGAACAGGATGAAGGTACCATAATAGGTCAAGAGAATTTGAAGACATTTATTTCTGAATATTATAAGAAGTTATTTGGAAAACCGGAGCCAAGTAATTTTGTCATGAACGAGAGTGTCACTGCGGATATGACACAAATTTCTACGGAAGAAAATGACATTCTCACTGCTGATTTTACTGAGAAAGAAGTCTACGAGGCTATCTCTCAGATGGAACATAACAAAGCTCCGGGACCAGACGGGTTCCCCGCGGAGTTTTACCAAAATTTTTGGAATGTCATTAAAATAGACTTGATGGCTATGTTTACACAGTTGAGAGCGGGTGATCTTCCCTTATATAAGCTAAACTTTGGAGTAATTACATTACTACCAAAGAAGGAAGATGCAAGTAGAATCGAACAATACAGACCAATATGTCTTCTTAATGTGAGTTTCAAAATATTTACGAAGGTAGGGACTAACCGTGCAACGTCCATCGCAAGCCGAGTTGTGCGTCCAACTCAAACGGCTTTCATTCCGGGACGAAATATTCTGGAAGGGGTAGTAGTACTACATGAAACAATACATGAAATGCATCAAAAGAAACTAGATGGTGTCTTATTTAAAATCGACTTTGAAAAAGCTTATGACAAGGTGAAGTGGTCTTTCCTCCAGCAAGTTTTACGCATGAAAGGATTTACACCTCAGTGGTGTGAATGGATTGCTAGATTTGTGCAAGGGGGAAGTGTAGGTATACGTGTAAATGATGACATCGGTCATTATTTTCAAACGCTTAAAGGCCTAAGACAAGGGGACCCGCTCTCTCCTATGCTTTTCAACCTGGTAGCTGATATGTTAGCTATTCTAATTGCTAGGGCAAAGGAGGATGGTCAAGTTGGTGGACTCGTACCCCACTTGGTGGAGGGTGGAGTATCCATATTACAGTATGCTGATGATACTATTCTTTTTCTTGAGCATGATATAGATAAGGCGGTGAATATGAAATTGATCCTAGCTTTTTTCGAACAACTTTCGGGCCTGAAAATAAATTTTCATAAGAGTGAATTTTTTTGCTTTGGCAAAGCTAAAGAGGATCAGGATAAATATAGGGAGATATTTGGATGTGAAGTTGGCGCTCTTCCGTTTAAATATTTAGGCATCCCTATACACTATCGGAAACTACTCAATCGTGAGTGGAAAATGATAGAGGACCGTTTTGAGAAGAAATTAGCATCGTGGGCGGGTAAGATGCTCTCATACGGAGATCGCCTTGTGCTAATTAATTCGGTATTGACAAGCCTGCCAATGTTCCTATTATCCTTTCTTGAGCTACCTAAAGGGGTACGAAAAAGATTAGACTTCTACCGTTCTCGTTTCTTTTGGCAAAGCGATAACAAAAAGCGAAAGTATCGTTTAACCAAGTGGAACATCGTATGTCGGCCGAAGGACCAGGGTGGGCTTGGTATTGAGGTTTTAGATATAAAAAACAAATGTCTTTTGAGTAAATGGCTGTTTAAGTTAATGAATGAAAAGGGCATGTGGCAAGAACTTTTAACTAACAAATACTTAGGGGATAAAACGTTATCTCAAGTTAAAGGGAAGCCTACGGACTCACCGTTTTGGAGAGGCATTATGAGGGTTAAAGATGATTTCTTCTCACGAGGAGCTTTCGTTGTGGGAAATGGTACTCAAACTAGCTTTTGGAGAGATGCATGGCTTGGTAATACACCGTTATCAACACAATATCCATCCTTGTATGCTATTGCTGCACACCAGAACATTTCGGTTCATGATGTGATGGCAGTTACCCCAATTAACTTGATGTTTCGACGTTCGGTATTGGGAGATAAGAGAACATCGTGGCTGCACTTGGTCGAGAAGCTAATGCGGGTTTCATTAAGTGCTGACGCAGACTCTTTTAGATGGAGATTGACAACGAATGGCATGTTTTCTGTTAAATCCTTGTATGCAGATTTCATGAATGGACACACAAGATACTTACGAAAGTATTTGTGGAAATTGAAGATCCCGTTAAAAATCAAAAAATTTCTATGGTTTCTCCGTAGAAAAGAGTTGTTAACCAAAGACAATCTAGCAAAACGTAATTGGACAGGATGCAAAAAATGCGTGTTTTGTCATCAAGAGGAGTCCGTCGAACATCTCTTCATTTCATGTCCATTTGCTAGGAACATTTGGAGGCTTATACATTTTACGTTTAGTATATACCCTCCTTCTAGTGTCTCAAATATGTTTGGTAGCTGGTTAAATGGCATAGATAAAATTACCAAGTCATACATTCGTATCGGTGTTGCAGCTTTCCTATGGGCAATATGGAATTGCCGTAATGATGTGGTCTTTAACAAAACACAACATGTTCATTATCTGCAGGTCATCCACAAGGCGTTATACTGGATGCACTTGTGGGCATTTCTCCTACCTTCTGGCCAGCGAGGACGTTTGGCTACAGGCTGTGCTCGTTTGACGGCGGTCGTTCGAGCTATCTTCTGCCAACCTTTGCGGTGGCTACATTCTAGAAGGATAAATGTTTAGAGCACCGATTTTTGAGTGGCTTATTTATGTATTCAACTTTAGTGATCCATGAATTGTAATAACGCTATTTGTACTCGTAAACTTGCTGCAATATAAAGGTCGCGTGCATCGTTTCGATGCAGAGGCCGGGGTAGCTCCCCTTTTCTAAAAAAAAAAAAGCTATGTCAAAGCTTAGTGATTCACACTTTTTGTAACCTCAGATGAAAAAACATTTCTTCCGTTGCGGATTTTTCCTTATTAAGGATAGCTCAGAGATTCTGTTCTCGAAAAATAAGTGGTTATGAAACGTCACTCTCTAAAATCAGTACCCACATACGTATCATACTGTCTGTCGCAAAAGCGACAGTATGACCAATAACCCAATGTGTTGAGAATGTGACGTTTAGGCCAGACTTAATTGGGTCTCGGATTGCAGCATGAAACGCCCTACAAGGGAGGTATGGCTATGGTCTAATTGTTGCAAGGTCATGATAAATTCTGATAAATTCACACGAGATAAATTCTCGGTGATTCCAGCTTTGGTTCTTCAACATGCCCGTTAACAACCACAAACACATATGAAAATTTTAGGTATCTCTAAAAATCTTTACATGTAACTTAGCCGAGGTGTCCTCCTTACCAAGAATAACGTGGTAATGTTGTTTTTGCCATCACAATGTGACGATTAAACATTTTTCCTTCAACGTCCAAGTGTATTCGAATTTGTACCCATCTCATGGTGTTGCAAGTATTTTGATAACTAGTTAGTGGCATTAACCACAAGTTTAGAATCCTCATTCGGATGTGATCATATCCACAGCTCGAGAAAATAGGAACGTCACGGCATTTCACAAATCAAACGCCACGGCATTTCGCATAAGATTTCGATAGGGCAATTTTTTTTGGACAGATTCATTTTGTTAAAGATTTCTCACAAGATTAATTTATCGTTTGAGCGAGATTATTCTCACAACCTACAGTAAGACGGAGTCAGAGAGAGAGAGAGAGAGAGATATGTGGTTAGATAGGACAGGTTGCTGTTTCTTTGTGCAGAAATGAACTAGCACCCGAGTACAAAGACATGAGAAGAGAATTTGTCGCTTAGTCAGAGTTGACGGGATTATTTTTTTCCTTAGACGCGCTTGCTGATTTGCCTCTAATCGTGGACAGATTCAGTCGCTGTCCAGCTGCTTCTCTGCGCTGCTCGCTGTCAGTCCTATAACCTGGGCGGGCAACCATGCTCGCAACAAACACCCGCGCAGCGCCGACACCTGCAGTGCAATCCGCCCGCCGCCCGCGTACACCGGCCGGCAGTTGCTGCAACTCAAGCTCACGAAGACCTCGCCAGGTAGGCAGCGGCGCGTATGGAGCCCGCGGCGACTTCCTTCCTCGTCGCGCGAGGCCCTCCATCGCCGAAGCCGGCGAACCTCGGCCAGGACCAGCGCCCGGCGCAACCCGGATGGGCCCGCAGCGCGATCCTGCAGACGCTGTGTTTCCTCCTCGCCAGCGGCTTCGCGTGGGGGCTGCACCGCGCGGGATGCGACCTCGGGTTCGCTGCCAGCACCACCTACGCCCTGGTGGCGCTCTGCTGCTGCCTCTGGAAGCTCGAGCTCCTGCGGCGCGACCCGGCGTCGGCGGCGCACGAGCGGCGGCGTGTCGGGCTCGCCACGTGTTTCGTCTCGCTGGCGCTGGTCAGCTCGGTCGCGCTGCACGTCGCGAGCGTGGCGCCGAGCCTGGCGCTCAAGGTCGCCCTGTGGGTGCTCGCCGGCCTCGCCATGGGCCTCGCGCTCTACTTCTTGTTTGTTGCTATGCGTGCACGTGCGGAGGGCGCCGGGCGCTGGCCGGATAAGGATCTCCACGAGCTGTCCCCGGAGCAGAGGGTTTGAGCTTTACGTGGAATGGAACAAACCATTATTTCATTTTATTTATTTTATTTTATAAAGTTTGCTTTGAAACATACTTCTGGTAAACTGATTTGCTATCGTTGTCACCAAAATCGATGACCAACTATTGCTGTTCCATTTATGTATAGTTCGAACGATTTCGGTGTGATATAAAATAAGATTTAGTGGCACAGACTGAATTTCGACGAGAGTAATGCGCGGTCAGATTCTCCCAACAAATGATGTCCAATCAAAAATGCATTATATTGTGGTCGCTAATCTTACTATGTTTGAAACAAAATATTAGACAAGTTGGACACTTATGTGTAAACAGACACAAAAACTTAAATTTGGAGTATAAATATATCCACTCTTTTTTGTGTGTGTGTAAATATATCTCACTCCTAACGAAAACCTATAATGGAGCCCGAGCTACATGGAGCTATTTTTTTGAAAATTCAAAATTGACATCTTTAAGTCTCCAAAAATCGTGAAAAAATTCCCGGATGTAGATATTGTTCAGATCTACAATCGTGCAAATTTACAAGTCTAAATACGTTGTATTTTGGGCTGCACAAAAAAGATAAACGGGTGGATCTGGGTGGTGAATTTTCCCCCGATTTATCTTTTTTGTACAGACCAAACTATGACGAATTTAGAGCTGGAAATTTATATGATTGTAGATCTGAACAATATCTACATTCAGGAATTTTTTCTTGATTTTTGGAAACTTACAAATGTGGATTTCGAATTTAAAAAAAAACGAGCTTCAAAAATCCACTCTCTCACTCCTAATCTCAATATGCATTCTGTGTAGTGCCACCGATAAATCAAGGAGAAGAGAGTAGACCAAACCCAAACTTTCTTACAATCGTACCACCTTCATATTATAAACATAGGTGTAACCACTTGGGATGCATAAACTTGAACTCACTGAAAACCATGAATTCGGGGTGAAAACACCATGCAAAATTTGAAAGCAATGTGTCAACTCATTAAATTTTGCCTCGTTTATTCAGACATTTCTTGAGAGCATGGGGTTTGTAGGAACTGTGTCCTTGGACTATATCCAAAACTATATCCAGATAATACTTAGTATTCATTACATCGCTCTTTGTGGAATTTGTGGAACCGTTGACCATGAAGTTGCTCGGTTTGGACTTGTTGTCGATCTAGATGATGAAATTTGAACTTGAGAATTTGTATGCACTCACAATGTACTTGCGCTAAAACTTAAGAAACGTTAGAATTGCAATAATATACTAGAAAGGTATCACCCGATACTAATTGGAAAGAATTAGGTTGACCATTAAATTACCGCCCGATGAAACTTAACCTGCATAATTGAGTTACGCTACATGACTCTCGTATGTGTCTCACAAAGGGATGACCTTTTTCGGAATGTGGGAGAGCTCCGGCCTCTGCATTGGAGGGATGCATATGGCCGCACAAAGTAAGGACTTGAGTTTAGCTAGTTCTTTTTAAGGCTTAGTCAGAAACAAAGACTAATCCACCTAGTTTTGTAACACGAACTCTTTTGGGGACAGCCCATTTATAAAGAGCTACGCAGGGACTGGATAGCAGAGCACTCCATTGAGATGGTTGGTTGATGGGATGGAAAATAAACAAACTAATATGCCCCATGATAAATGTACTATATTGTGGTCGTTAATTTTGTTTGGACTCTGTTTGGAACAAAAGTTTAAGCAAGTTGGACACACTTATCTGTAAACGAACACAAACTTTTAAATTTGGAGTATAAGTATATCACACTATCTAGTCTCAATATGCATTGTGGGTAGCGTCTGATAAAACTTAAAACGGAGGAGTAGAGAGTACACCGAACACAATTTTCTTACAATTATACCATCTTAAAGTTTTAAAAACAGAAATGTAAGCACTCAACATAAACTGTAATTCACTCAAAACATAACAACAAATCAGGTCGTACAAATATGGGGATTATGAAATCAAGCCGCTAAAGACAACAAATATTGAGAGAGACTATTTTATTCGGTAGCAAACATCCATTTCTTGGTCACGTATGACGTATCGAAACCGAGCTGGCCTGATTAGTTGCGGCGGCAGCCAGCCGCGCCTGCCTCATCTTGGCGAACTCAACCACCCTGTCCACATCCGGCAAGGCCGCCTTCGCAGCGTCAAGCTCGCTGAAGCGCGCTATCCACGCGGCGAGGAGTTGGGTCTTGTCACCGCGGAAGATCTCCTCTCCGGACATGACCTCCGTCGCCTTCAGCCACGAGACATGGCTCCCCAGCACCATGTCCACGAGCCCCACGCTGTCCCCGCCGAAGAAGTCCTTCCCATCGGAGCACTGGGCGAGGGCCCCCTCCAGGGTCTCCAACGCCGCCAACAACGCCTTCTTCCCCTCCAATTTCTCCTCCTCTGTCTTGCCCTTGAACAACACCGTGGCCCAAGCTGCCAAAAGCTGCGCATCGGCGAGCACATCATAGTGATCAGTAAAATCAGCTTGTAGTGATAGAAATGGCGGTGTCAAAAGCTAGTGAAACAAAGAACCAAAGGTATAGATACCTTGTCGTCGACGTAGGCGGCCCAGAAGCGGGCAATGGCTCGTTCGTAGGGGTCGGCGGGGAGGATGGCCGGGCCGGCGAACGCCTCGTCGATGTACTCGACGATGACATTGGACTCGCAGACCGGCACGCCGTTGTGGATGAGCACCGGTATCTTCTTGTGCACCGGGTTGGAGCTGAGCAGGAGCTCGCTCTTGTTGGCGAGGTCCTCCTCGGCGTACTCGTAGCTCAGGCCCTTGACGGCGAGCGCGAGCTTCACCCTGATGGCGTACGGGCTTGGCCATGTGCCCAGCAGCTTCAAGTCGTCTCCGCCGACCATGGTATACCTTGAAGGCTGAGATTGTTTGTCGTTGGGTGCTAGCTTGCGGGATTGATCTCACAGCAGGAGGCCGGAAGTGTATATATAGCGCTCGTGTTTGACGATGGACGGGAAATGTCATGCGTCACCCGTGATGCTGCTTTGAGGCGAGCGTCAGCCGTGATGGAGAAAGAATCCTACTGAACTAGGTGTGGGGTAAATTCGCTTTGACTTGGACTCCTCTATCTCTATCGTAGACTCAACCTGACGAACTCCTCCACATAGTGCTCGTGTTTGACGCATGGCCATGCGTCTTCCGTGAAATATGTAGAAGGAAATCACCTTTACGGACTGAAATTGTTTAAAAGCTATCTTATACTCCCTCCGTCCAGGAAAGGATGTCTCAACTTTCTCTAAATTTGTATGTATGTATGTACACACTAAATTATGTCTACATACATGCATGTAAATTTAGACAAAATTGAGATATCCTTTTATAAACGGAGAGAGTACATTTTTTTTCTCGTATTTACATTCTCACATTCATCAATGCAAAATATACACACTACCATAATCTAGCCTTTTGTCGTGTGCCATGGCCTTTGACAATACCTTTTATCAGGTTCTCTTAAAAACTGGTGATGTATGCCGAGTGCCAACACACTCGGTAAAAGAGCGGCACTTGGCAAAACAGAAAAAACACTTGGCAAAGGATGTACTCTGCAGACAAAAAATTGCCCTCATCACGGAAAACACATGCGTCGCTCTCAAGGGGGTGGCACGGGCAACCCATCTACTATTCAATCTTATAGGAAGATAGGCTAGCATCAAGAATGGAGAACAACATGGATATATCCGTATTCAATCTACTATTCAATCCTTGTTGGCAAAATCCAACAACGGACATGATGTTTTGGCTCACGGGTGTAGATGAACCGTTGTGTAAAATGCATTTTTAACGCATTTCAAAATGTTAAACAATTTCAAACAAAAAATTGGGTGTTCATATGAAAAATGTCTATCCATACAAAAAAGTTTTGCATCGAAAAGACATTTTGTGTGACCCGTATAAAAAAGAGAAAAAATGTTACGTGCAAATGTTTTTTCATCCCGATCTTTTTGTACGAACATAAATGTTCATATGTACATCCGATTTTTTTTTTGAAATTTTCTGACATTTTAAAATTCATTTTTTGGTAGTGGGTGTAGATGCACCTATGAGCCGGAGTGGATTTCCCAACAACATGGATATCACATTCCAAATACTAAACTCCCAAGGAATAGAGGCCTCTCCTTGATTGTGGCCCCACTTGTCAGGTTACAATACAAAAATCTGAAAGTATAGAACTCTTGATATTTGTGGTCGCAAATCTTACTGTTTGAAACAAGTTTAAACAAGTTGGACACTCGTGTGTAAACAGACATAAAAACTTAAAATTTGGCGATATATCTCACTCTTTTTTGTGTGTGTAAATATACCTCACTCTCTAATCTCAATATGCATTGTGAGTAGCGCCGCCGATAAATCAAGGAGTAGGGAGTAGACTGGACCCAAACTTTCTTACAATTGTACACCTTGAAATTATAAACAGAAGTGTAACCACTGAGGATGCATAACTTGAAGTCACTGAAAACCATAAATTCAGGGTGGAGAACAACATACAAAATATGAAGCAATGTGTCAACTCAGTAAATTTTGCCTCGTTTATTCAGAAATTTCGTGAAAGCATGGGGTTTGTAGGAGTTGTGCCCTTGGACTATATCCAAAACTATATCCAGATAATACTTAGTATTCACGACACCTCTCTTTGTGGTATTTGTGCAACTGTTGACCATGAAGGTGGTCGGTTTGGACTTGTTGTCGATCTAGATGATGAAATTTGAACTTGATAAATTTGTATGCACTCATAATATACTTGCGCTAAAACTTAAGAAATGTTAGCATTGCAATAATATACTAGAAAGGTATCACCCGGTACTAATAGGAAAGAATTGGTTGACCATTAAGTTACCGCCTGATGAAACTTAACCTGCGTAATTGAGTTATGCCACATGACTCGTGCATGTGTCTCACAAAGGGAGGACCTTTTTTTGGAATGGGGGAGATCCCCAGCCTCTGCATTGGAGTGATGCATATGGCCGCACAAAGTAAGGACTTGAGTTTAGCTAGTTTTATTTCAGGTTTAGTGAGAAACACAGACTAATCCACCTAGTTTGGTAACACGGCCCTCGTTGGGCGACAACCCATTTAAAAAAAGTTACGAGGGGACCGGATAGCAGAGCACTCCATTGCGATGGTTGGTTGATGGGATGGAAAGTAAACAAACTAATATGCCCCATGACAAATGTACTATATTGTGCTTGTTAATTTTATTTGGACTCTGTTTGGAACAAAAGTTTAAACAAGTTGGACACTTCTCTATAAACAAACACAAACTTTTAAATTTGGAGTATAAGTATATCCCACGATCTAAGTCTCAATATGCATTGTGGGCAGCGTCCGAGAGGAGTAGAGGGTACACCGAACCCAATTTTCCTACAACTATAGCACTTAAAGTTTTAAACAGAAACGTAACCACTTAGAAGGCATACACTGTAATTAACTCAAAACATAACAAGAAATCTGGTTGTACAAATATGCGGATTATGAAATCAAACTGGCAAAGATAATAAATATTGAGAGAGACTATTTTATGCGGTAGCAAACTGCCTATTTTGATAGCACACCCTTATTCAGTGATTACCCATGTAAAAACACTTGCGTAGGGACTAGAGAGCAGAGCACATGAGTGCACAATGGGTTGGTTGATATGATGTAAAGTAAACAAACTAATAATTTCTAATTATAAATGTATTATATTGTGCTCGGAAATCTTATATGTACTCTGTTTGTAACACAACTTGGACACTTATGTGTAAACCGACACAAAATTTTAAATTTGGAGTATAAGTATGTCCCTCTCTCTAATCTCTATGCATTGTGAGCATCGCTACCTATAAATCCCAAGAGGAGAGAGTAGACCGAACCCGAATTTTCTTAGAATTATACCATATTCGATGTTTTACACAGAAGTGTAACCACTTAATTGGAAGGCATAAACTGGAATCCACTCAAAATATAACAACAAATCTAGTTGTACAAATATGCGGACTATGAAATCATCAAGCAGGCAAAGACAACAAATGTTGAGAGAGACCGTATTTTATTCCGTAGCAAACATCCATTTTTTAGTGACGTATCGAAGCCGAGCTGGCTCGATTAGTTCTTTGATGTCGCAGCTGCAGCGGCAGCCAGCCGCGCCTGCCTCATCTTGGCGAACTCAACCACCCTGTCCACGTCCGGCAAGGCCGCCTTCGCAGCGTCAAGCTCGCTGAAGCGCGCCATCCACGCGGCGAGGAGTTGGGTCTTGTCACCGCGGAAGATCTCCTCTCCGGACATGACCTCCGTCGCCATCAGCCACGAGACATGGCTCCCCAGCACCATGTCCACGAGCCCCACGCTGTCCCCACCGAAGAAGTCCTTCCCATCGGAGCACTGGGCGAGGGCCCCCTCCAGGGTCTCCAACGCCGCCAACAACGCCTTCTTCCCCTCCAATTTCTCCTCCTCTGTCTTGCCCTTGAACAACACCGTGGCCCAACCTGCCAAAAGCTGCGCATCGGCGAGCACATCATAGTGATCAGTAAAATCAGCTTGTAGTGACAGAAATGGCGGTGTCAAAAGCTAGTGAAACAAAGAACCAAAGGTATAGATACCTTGTCGTCGACGTAGGCGGCCCAGAAGCGGGCAATGGCTCGTTCGTAGGGGTCGGCGGGGAGGATGGCCGGGCCGGCGAACGCCTCGTCGATGTACTCGACGATGACATTGGACTCGCAGACCGGCACGCCGTTGTGGATGAGCACCGGTATCTTCTTGTGCACCGGGTTGGAGCTGAGCAGGAGCTCGCTCTTGTTGGCGAGGTCCTCCTCGGCGTACTCGTAGCTCAGGCCCTTGACGGCGAGCGCGAGCTTCACCCTGATGGCGTACGGGCTTGGCCATGTGCCCAGCAGCTTCAAGTCGTCTCCGCCGGCCATGGTATACCTTGAAGGCTGAGATTGTTTGTCGTAGGGTGCTAGCTTGCGGGATTGATCTCACAGCAGGAGGCCGGAAGTGTATATATAGGGCTCGTGTTTGGCGCATGGACGGGAAATATCGTGCGTCATCCGTGATGCCGCTTTGAGGCGGGCGTCAGCCGTGATGGAGAAAAGAATCCTACTGAACTAGGTGTGCGGTAAGTTCGCTTTGACTTGGACTCCTGTGTCGTAGACTCAACCTGAGGAGCTCCTTCACATAGTGCTCGTATTTGACGCATGGCCATGCGTCTTACGTGATGTATGTAGAAGGCAATCACCTTTACTGACTAGAAATTGTTAAAAATATATCTTATACATTTTCTCCCTCTCATATAGACATTCATCAATGCAAAATATACACACTACCGGAATCTAGCCGTTTGCCGTGTTCCAAGAGCTTTCTCTAGAAAAATGGTGATGTATGCCAAGTGCCAGCACACTCGGTAAAATGGCGGCACTCGGCAAAAGAGAGAGAAAAACACTTGGCAAAGGGATGTTGTCCGCAAAGGTAAAAAAAAATGCCCTTAGCATCGAGAGGAAAACGCATGTGTCGCTCTCATGGGGGCGACACGGGCAAACCCATCTACTGTTCAATCTTATAAGAAGATAGGCTAGCTTCAAGAATGGAGAACAACATGGATCTATAATACTCCCTCCATTCCTGAATGTAAGGTGTATAGTTTTCTGCACGGATATTAAGATATAGGTATTTGGCATACGGTGGACTCATTTTCTTATGGAAAAAATCAGGAGATATGAGTTCCTCATAGACACTAATTGAAAACAATACACCCTATAAATTAGGATTCATTTGTGGGTGGGTAAAATTTCCATAAATATCATTATACCCTACATTTTGGAATTTTCCTGAAAAAACTATACACCTTACATCAAGGAACGGATGGAGTATAACAAAGACAAGCATGTACAGGATTGCATCTGAACATATCATCTCATAAGTTAAAGATCCATCATATAAATTACATATAATGTTGTAATTATGTAAGGAGCTCATACGGTAAGAGGCTCCAGCATCGGCTCCTCCAACTCCCCTCCGGTGATGGCCTTATGTCCCTTTGTTCCCTGTGTGTCTCCCACGAGAAAAAAAAATCTTCTTCTTCTAAGACTTTTGTCCCAAACAAGTTGGGATAGACTAGATATGAAACCCTTTTGCTACCTATTTGGGCCTCCAGTGTCCATAGTATATTAGTTCTCCTTTTCTTCGGAAAACAGAAACGCTAGATTTCCCCCGAATTCAGCTACTTTCAGAAAAGAGGAGTATCCTGCCTGTCATATTTAAATATCTAAACATGAAATCTAGTAATCATTAAAACTATGTAACCATTACAAATAGCAGGGGTATTCATATAATAAACTTCGATAATCATATATACTCCCTCCGTATCAAAATATAAGACTTTCTAGCTATTCCACACACATATGTATCTAGACATGAACCTTGCACTAAAACATGTCTAGATACACCAAAAGAAGCGGTGATCACCTGGCTGCTGGTGGCATAGTTTTGGTACATCACTACTTATGGGTCGTAAGCGGGAGCCCCTTTATGCCGCCTTCAGGCGCCCCTGAATTCGGGGGCGCCTACAGGCGTTTCCTTCGTGGGACGGCCCAAAACGTCGCGCGTGGACGCGCGATCGTTTCCTCGTCTCTGGCGCGGGCGAATCCTAGTTTTGCATATTATCGATGTTTTTAGACTGTTTCACTGTTTGACGTTTTTGTGCACGCATCCAGTAGCCAAAAAAACAGGAAAAATCAAGTAACTCCAACCGGAAAAATACTTTATAAATAAAAACAACAGAAGAACAAAAAGATGTTTCAATTGTATTATTCCAGCACTGAACAAATAATGCACTTTACATTACAGGGTAACAAAAATTCTGGAAAACATGTTTGATTTTTTTTAAAGAATCATTTTTTTGGGTCCGGAACCATTTTCTGTTCGGAACCATTTTTTTTACAGTTTCAAAAAACAGGAAAAATCAAGTAACTCCAACCGGAAAAATACTTTATAAATAAAAACAACAGAAGAACAAAAAGATGTTTCAATTGTGTTATTCCAGCACTGAACAAATAATGCACTTTACATTACAGGGTAACAAAAATTCTGGAAAACATGTCTGATTTTTTTTAAAGAATCATTTTTTTGGTCCGGAACCATTTTCTGTTCGGAACCATTTTTTTGGTCCGGAACCATCTTTTCGGTTCGGAACCATTTTCAAAAATCGGAACCATTTTTTGTTTGGAACCATTTTTTCGGTTCGGAACCATTTTTTGTTCGGAACAATTTTCCAAATCGGAACCATTTCCGGTACGGAACCATTTTTTTTTGGTTCAGAACCATTTTCAAAAAAGGAACCATTTTAAAAAATTGGAACCATTTTTTTCGGTTTGGAACCATTTTCAAAAATCGGAACCATTTTTTGTTCGGAACCATTTTTTTCGGTTCGTAACCATTTTTTGTTCGGAACCATTTTCCAAATCGAAACCATTTTTTCGGTTCGGAACCATTTTCCAAATCAGAACCGTTTTAAAAAATCGGAACCATTTCGGTACGGAACCATTTTTCGGTTCAGAACCATTTTCAAAAAGGAACCATTTTAAAAATTGGAACCATTTTTTTGTTCAAAATCATTTTCAAAAAGGAACATTTTTCAAAAAATCGGAACAATTTTTTTCATTCGAAATCATTTTAAAAATCGGAACAATTTAAAAAAAGGAACCATTTTTTTGGTTCAGAACTATTTTAAAAAAGAAACAATTTTCAAAAAATCAGAAACTTTTTTGAAAAACCAGAACGAATTTTTCGGTTCGAAACCATATGCTAAAAAAGGAACCATTTTCAAAATAAGCGAAAAATAAAACAGAAAAGGAAAATGAAAAAGTGAAACAGAAAAAGGGTAAACAAAAAATTAAAACCAAAAAGAAAACATAAAACAATAATGGGAAAAGAAACAGAAAAATAAAACGGAAAATATAAACGAAACGAAAAAGGAAACAGAAAAAAAGAAAAAAAACTGAAAACTAAAAACAAAGAGAAAAAGAATCCGAAAACCCAAAACGGAAAAGCAACAAAAGTAAGAACAATGATACATTAGCGTAATCATCCGTGTAGTCCACTGGTTACGTTCCATGTGTACAGCGATGAAGTCCTGGGTTCGATTCTGCCCGTGTAGTCTTTTTTCGCGGTGGAGAATACTAATGGGCTGGCCCAGTTACACCGCGCGATCGAAATCAGTGAGTAAAGTGAGTAAACAGAGTTCCATACTCGATCTCATAGATCCCTATAGAATTCTGTGGAAAGCCGTATTCGATGAAAGTCGTATGTACAGCTTGGAGGGAGATCTTTCCTATCTTTCGAGATCCACCCTACAATATGGGGTCAAAAAGCCAAAAAAATAAGTGATTTTAGCCCTTATAAAAAGAAAACGGATTCTTGAACCTCTTTCACGCTCATGTCACGTCGAGGTACTGCAGAAAAAAGAACTGCAAAATCCGATCCAATTTTTCGTAATCGATTAGTTAACATGGTGGTTAACCGTATTATGAAAGACGGAAAAAAATGATTGACTTATCAAATTCTCTATCGAGCCGTGAAAAAGATTCAACAAAAGACAGAAACAAATCCACTATTGGTTTTACGTCACAATATAGGATTTGCCGTCGTAAGCGTCTAGCAGCATAGACCCATTGAACTAAGCGAAAGGCCAACAGGTAGCAGTGGGCCGATCCGTCCAACGGCCCGGGCCTGCTAACATCCGCTGTTCGCTCTCCGGTCTATAAATCCTCCTTGCACCTAGGTTTTGGTGCGTTCTTCTTCTCCACTTCCTCGGCGGCGGCGCAGCGGCGGCAAGACAAGGCGAAATGGTGAGCGAATCGCGGCGCCTCCTTTGGCAACCCCGCGTTCTCCTCGTCTAGATCCCTGATCCTGACCCCTGTTGTTTGTGTTGCTGGCGCGCAGACGAAGGGTACGGGCAGCTTCGGCAAGCGCCGGAACAAGACCCACACGCTGTGCATCCGCTGCGGCCGTCGCAGCTTCCACCTGCAGAAGAGCACCTGCTCCTCCTGCGGCTACCCCGCCGCCCGCATCCGCAAGTGTAAGATCCCAGATTACCTTGGTTTCTGAAGTCTAGTTGTTCTTGCTAGATGTGATGTTTGATACTAGTCAGCACTGCATGTGCGAAACCTTGTTTGCCTAGATTTTCTATTGCTGTGGGCCTTCAAATCCTCGAACCCCATAGTCCCTAGCTGTTGGCTTCGAATACTTGGTCTTCAACTCTAAGGCGTGGCGTGATGACCTGTGATCGCAGTCTCAACGTTAATCTTGATTAGTTCTTGTTTAGCTTTGGATCTTCAGCATAATACCTACTTAGTTGAAGGACGTCGTTACATCCTCTGTTAGTTGCAAGCAACTATGTCAATGATAACAATGTGGATGAATTAGTCAATGTGGATGAATTAGTTGAGCTGTAGCACCTGCCCCTGTCAGTGTATTCTTCATAAAGTACACCATTTGTAGGTTGCATTTCATGATTGAGTCTGGAATTGTGCATACATAGACTTTCTTAATTCGTCAGTTTTGTGTCTACAATTGTAAAAATGCTATGATGAATCTTGAAATCTACAACGCATGTCAGACTTCAGAGATGCCATGGCATTGATGAGAAGATATTTCATATTCTGAGCAATATTTTGTTTCAATCCTCAGTTGCTACAGCCTTGTTTTCTTTCATAAACAAACAGCTATATTCCTTTGGTATTATTGGGACAATTGAGTAGGCTCTGTCTGCTTGGTTTATTATGTTAATTACATTTTTTGGAATCATGGTCTACACGATTTGGGATTTGCTGAAAATTGGAGTTTCCTTTTCGCATGGCCTCCTTTTGATTCAGCACAATATTAGTCGAGCTTAAAATTACACAACCTTTTTCATCTTATTATACATTTTTATATCCTCACGTCTAGATAAAATATCTTCTGTTATAAATTGCGTGATTAATCTGTGAGCCTCAAGTGATGAGGAATAAACTGCAACAATATGATGGGGCTATGCTCCTCTGATTCTTAGTATTTAAGTCTCTGATGATACCTCAACACACTATTGGGTGTGCATTTTATCTTCATGTATTGAAGAAAGTCTTTATAGCTTCCCACCAGATTTGATTTAATGTTCCATTTTCGGTGATAAGTACTTGACCCAGTTGCTTATTATTCTATCTTCATGTTATTTGTTTTTTTAGAGGATATATAGGGAGGTAGAGTTTAGATTTATAGATTGCACAACATGATTATCACTATTTTAGTTGTGGTCCCTATACATCTTTTTGGACTGCCTGATTCTGTTTATGGTTCAAGTGATGATTGATAAACTGCAACAATATGACAGGAGTTGAACTCCTCTGATTCGTAGTTTTAAGTCTGATGATTTGTCAATGCTTTATGTTTCTTTTGCCGTTATCCGATCGAATACAATTTTGTTTCACTTGTTTTCAATAACTTTCCATTAGCTCTAAAGATACTCCTTTTTAATGTCCCAAACTCCCAATACATCTTCTGCATTTCCTGAATCTATTTGTTTCAAGATGGACAGCCTGCAATAATAAGTTGCATATCTGCGCGTAGTTCTGTTTCTGATGATTTCTCCATCCTTTATTTCTTTGATCCTGATTTCTACCTTATCAGATATTTGATCTGTGCTTTTGCTTTTTTATATTATTCTGGATACGCTCAATGTTAACATAGTGATCCATTATTTCAGACAACTGGAGTGTCAAGGCCATCAGGCGCAAGACCACCGGAACTGGAAGGATGAGGTACATGCGCCATGTGCCTCGCAGGTTCAAGAGCAACTTCAGAGAAGGTACGTGTCATTCACATCAAAGGCTACACACTGAGTCTGTTAAATCTTGTCCAATTCTGAGGGTAGTTTTGTTCTGTTGAATCTCAATTCAGGTACTGAGGCTGCCCCCAGGAAGAGAGCTGCTGCCAACTAGATCTTGATTTTGCCATCAAGAATCCCGTGAATCTAGAATTTAAACACTTTTACTTGGATTGTACTATCTAAACTATCATTGCTATAGCATTGAGTATGGATCTGATGTGTTTTGTTGCATGGGATTAAATTTTGACCTCTAAATTCATAGTAAGACCAAGTTTGTCTGAATTTACGAGGTATTTGCTCTTCTATCATGTTCAGTTGTGCCTCTTTGGGAAATAACACTACTCTTCTATGTACCTGTTGCTCGCTCTTTAAATTTAAATGCTAAACTGATAGTGGGAACCTAATCAAAGTTCTACTGTTATTTATGGAATGTGGGTATTTTGCAACTAGTTCAGATGCTCTTATCAAAGTTCTACTGTTATTTAGGGAATTGCACTCACAGACCCAGCTCCGGCTCTGCACTTCTCTGTAATTAACGAACAACAGCACTACAAAATACACGACAAAATTGAAAAACACAACACTCTTCAGTCTCTCTTGAACAATCTCCGCTGACCACTATCTCTCTCACTGCCTTTGATCGATAGCAAGCACCAGCTCCTCACTTCCCAGCAATTAGCAGACAGCAGAAGCACCAGTTCCTCACTCAAGCAGCTTGAGCTACCAAGCCTGGAAATGCAGGTTGATTTTCTCATCTTTGTTTTCAAAAAATAAATGTTTTGATACGGGAAACCAATTTCCTTGAACTTTGTTGATATTTACAATGAATTTGACGAAATTTAAACTTACAATTGAAACCACTAAACCCTAAACCTTTGAAACCCAAATCTAATCCTCTTCATCGGAGGTTGATCCACCCTTCCCTCTCATCATAGAAGATCATTATTTGCTATCCCTCGGACCTGATACTCCACTTAACATACCAACTCTTAGAAGCTTGTCATCAAAATTGTAGCGTATGGATTTATGCTTGACCATCTGGATCCCGGCGTCGCTGCGCTCCAACTCCACGCCCGTGAACACGGCAAATTCCTCCTTGATAAAGGGGTGCTCATCGAAGACACAGAAGAGCCTAGCGATGCAGAACCTGCCAGAATCAACACGCACAAGGTAGGAGCTCAGCAGCTCCCAGTCCTGCGGATTTGTGGCAAAGCCTTTCCAAAGGTGAGACAGAGTGGGCGGCACTGACCCATCTGTAGCAACAACCGTCTCTCGTCCAGGGGAGAAGCCGAGCCAGCGGTCGAGCTCGGGGACGTACTGAGCGTCGCCGCGGAACGGGAGCTCCCAGCTGCCAACTTTGCTCCACTCGCGGCTGCGCTTGTGGAAGGAGTAGGTGCCGATGTCACCCCTGGCAGACACCCAGATGCTGTCACAAACTGGCGTTTCATAGTCAATCTCCCCTTCTTCGTCTCTCTTGACGGTTGGTTTTGGCACCCTGATTCTGAAAAGCGAAAGATATAATAAGTGTTCATCATCCTCCCCACGTCTCTCACTAATAAAACTTGATGTGGAGAAAAGAGAACCAGATTTGTACCCCTGCGACCGTCAGTCAGAAGATCTAGATGGAAGTAACAATCGCCGGTATCCAAATTACCTACGCTTCTCCAGCTTAATACAGTATTGAAGATCGCTACCTGCAGCCAAAGATTTTCTCAAGTTCCTTTGTACAATGATTGATGTGAAGGAAGATATTTAGACCTATAAATCTATAATGAAATATACGATGAGTGATCTCTAGAAAAAAAATACGATGATCAAAGAAGAGAGAAATCGGTGTATTACCCTTTGAGCAAACCGAGCGGCGGTTGGACTGTAACGTCAGGCAAGCCGCACGGCGAGGTTTGCTGGAGCTAGCAACATGAACTGCTGTGAAAACCGGCTTGGGGCAACACGAGAGCTGTGGCGAGTCACACAGCGATCGGACTCATGGGCCGACCCATCTTATACAGCTTTCGCTTCTTTCTCTTTTGATTCTGTTTCGTTTTTTTTTCTGTTTTTTCCTATTTATTTTTTCGGTATAATTTTATTTTTGATTTTACGTTTCTTTTTTGGTTAATTTTCCTGATTTCTTTTATTTTTCTCAGTTTTTTTCTTTTCATGCTTTTTTCGGGCGAGCATTTTTATTAGCCGTCAACATTTTCGGAAAAAACATTCACCTATAAAAAAGTTCATAATTTTTTGAGAAAAAAATGCTCGTGAAAAAGCTCACGTGGTTAAAAATAAATTCTCTCGAGTTTAAAAAATATTCACGTGTTAAAAAATATATTCACATAGTCCAAATTTGTGAGAAAATATTTCCAGACATCTTTTACCCGTGAACATTTTTGAGAAAAAGCATTCACCTATAAAAAATCATAAATTTTCGAGAAAATATTCATGAACGTTGAAAATATTGTTCACATCTTTAGAAAAAATGTTCTTGCAGTTCAAAATAAATGCTCTCAGTACGCGTTGCGCATGCCGGTTTGGCTTGCGTTGATAAAGCCGTTTACTGGGCTGCTCATGGGCTATAGGTGCCTCGTGCATTTTGTAGCCAGGGGCCCGGTTTTCCTCGGTGCTCCTCCCTCGCGCCCGGGCGATCCCTTGCTCTCGTTTCGCCTAGTTGGGCCGATTTGGCTGAGTCCGTGACCCATTTAACGCCAATCTTGTTCCTGTTTGAAGATTTCGTTCCTTCGACTATGGGGCCCGAATGTCAGACGATACTCAGGGCGCTGTTGACTGCTCGTACACAGTTGGGCGGACCGAGCTATTTAAACTGGTGCAGCTCCCACTCAATTTCCGATGTGGGACTAAAGTTTTAGCATACTGCCTTGTTGCGGAACGGACTTCATCCGACGGCATGATTTGTGGGAACAATCAAGCTGTTCCTCCGTGTTTTTGGAGCACGGGGAACAAAACTGTTTCGCGATGGTCCTTGTTCTGTATAGTGCACACTTTTTAGGAACAAAAGGGCGGAAGACGAACGAACAAAATTCCTTGTTTGGGAACACAGAGAAACAAAAGCGATGCTCTTTGTTCCGTCTAATGCACACTTTTTGGGAACAAAAAGGCGGAAGACGAAGGAACAAGATTCTTGTTTGGGAACACAGAGGAACAAATCTGTTTTGTGATGCTCCTTGTTCCGTATGGTGTACACTTTTGGGAACAAATTGGGAACAAATACAGGGAACACGAAGGAACAAGATTCGTTGTTTGGGAACACGGAGGAACAAAAGCGATGCTGTTTGTTCCGGCTAGTGCACACTTTTGGGAACAAAAAGACGGAACACGAAGGAACAAAATTCTTGTTTGGGCACGGAGGAACAAATCGGTTTCGTGATGCTCCTTGTTCCGTATGGTGCACACTTTTGGGAATAAATAGGCGGAACACGAAGGAACAAGATTCCTTGTTTGGGAACATGATGAACAAAAGCGATGCTCTTTGTTCCGTCCGGTGCACACTTTTTGGGAACAAAAAGGCGGAACATGAAGGAACTAAGATTATTGTTTGGTAACACGGGGGGAACAAATCTGTTTCGCGATGCTCCTTGTTCCGTATGGTGCACACTTTTGGGAACAAAATAGGCGGAACACGAAGGAACAAGATTCCTTGTTTGGGAACACGGAGGAACAAAAGCAATGCTCTTCCGTCTAGTGCATACCTTTTGGGAACAAAAAGGCGGAACACGAAGGAATAAGATTCTTGTTTGGCAACACAGAGGAACAAATCTGTTTCGTGATGCTCCTTGTTCCGTATGGTGCACACTTTTGGGAACAAATAGGCGGAACACGAAGTAATAAGATTCCTTGTTTGGGAACATGGAGGAACAAAATTGTTTCGCCATGCTCATTGTTCCGTTTGGTGCACATTTTTGGGAACCCACGAAGAAACAAGATTCCTTGTTTGGGAACACGGAGGAACAAAACTGTTTCGCGATGCTTTTTGTTCCGTTTGAGAAAGAAGAAAAAGGAAAAAAAGGCTTACATGAAAGGAAAAAAGGGAAAAAGGACTACAATGAACATTGCACTACAAT
This sequence comes from Poa pratensis, assembly GCA_947311845.1. Lineage (NCBI taxonomy): Eukaryota > Viridiplantae > Streptophyta > Magnoliopsida > Poales > Poaceae > Poa > Poa pratensis. The sequence continues at coordinate 19,277,774 of CAMZMU010000108.1, read as the reverse complement.
GAACTAAAGTTTAGTATTAGGTGGAACAAACCATGTCACAAAGAAAAACTACATTTTAAACCAAGCAAAAGAAAAGTTCAATGTACAAGGAGAAGAACGTCACATCCCACTATTTAACTAGCACTCTTAGACCACATCCCACTATTTAATAATCCTTTTACTAAATGAAATAAAAAAAATAAACCAGAAATATGAAAAAGAAAAAAATGTAAAAAAGCACAAAAGATTAAAAAAGGAAAAGAAAAGATATGAGAAATAAACGAGAAAGGAAAGAACAAAAAAAAGTAGAAAAACATACATACAAGGAAGGAACGAATTAAAACTAAATGAGAGAAGAAAAAAGAAAAAAAATGCGTACGTACAAAGGAAGGAACATTGCTGAACATGAAGGGAACAAATAAACTAGAAAGAGACAGATAAAGAATAGAAAAGAAGGCGAGGGAAACAAAGAAGCAGTCGGAACAAGCGAGGAACAAGAAAGAAGCAGTCGGAAGCGTAACGATCGTAAAGCAGTTGAGACCGAGCTTTAGCTCGAGTGGCTGGGGTTGCTGGTGAGCACCCAACCCGCCAGAGTTCGACTCCGGCTGGAGCGAATTTCTGTGCGTCTCACCCGCTGACTGTTCACCTGCTGCACTGTAGCAACACTGTTCATTGAACAATGCAATAAATCGCAGGTGCCTCTCATCGTCCACGTGCCACAGGCGAGGTCGACGTGCCTGTCGGTCCCGGAGCGCTGGTCTTCGGATAGGTCTCTTAGAACGTATTAGGGATATAGGTTGTAGGTCTTGTTTAGACATATAGGTGGTGTGTGTGGTGTGTGTACCTGTATGTCCGATCAGATATACAACTTGTATTCTCAGGAGAGGCTATAAAAAAAACGATCGTAAAGCAGTTAAATGGGCCGAGCCCGCGATGGAAAAGCTTAAGCGAAACGGTGCTACAAATCACTCGGGCGATACCGAGTGATTCCCGTTTTCCTCCGCTCCCACTCCCGGCTTTGCCTCTCCGCTCTCCACCGCCGCCGCCTCCTTACCACCACCGCCGCGCCGAAGAACCTCTCCTCCCCGAACCTCCGTTCCCTCCGCATCCACCACCGCGGCGATGCGGAACCGCCGGCGGTCAGTAAAGCAGCATCCCGACTCGTCAGCTCCCCCAGCATTCCCACCCACCCACGCTCCACCTCCCGAGCCAAGCCCCATCCCCAGCCCTGGCTCGCCGGCTCCGGAGCAGGCGCCTGAAGTCTTGGTCCCTCCGGACTGGGCCTCGGCCGCTGCCTACATCTCCGCCGACCCCTCGCCGCCGGTCGTCCTCGTGTGCGGCCCCGCCAACAGCGGCAAGTCGACCTTCTCCCGCCTCCTCATCAACTCGCTGCTCCCCAGGTGCTCACCCAAACCCGAATCATCACAGCTCCCCAGTGCTACCCACCATGCTGTCTATTTATAACTGGTGTTGGCTTGTGTTGGTTTGCAGGTATGGGAGGGTCGGGTACTTGGACACCGACGTTGGGCAGCCGGAGTTCTCGCCGCCAGGGTGCCTCTCTATACACGTCGTCGACGAAGCTATTGCAGGTAGCTGTGTGCATATGGGTTGGTGATTGGGTGTTTGTAGAGATGCCTTTTGTTGCTGAGTGCTGGTTCCGTAGTTCACTGACATCTTGTTGGTTGTTGTCTTGCGTGCAGATTTGCGGTACCCAGTTCTGCGCGAGGCTGAAAGGTGTGATTTCCCCCTGTTTTCTTCTCGTTTAGCTTGGCAAATGATAATACTGGTTACCACTCGGGTTTTGGGGGTTTAGGAATATACGTTTTTTTTTGCGGGATAGGAATATACGTTACTGCTTATTGAGTTCGCGTTTTGATGCTTAAATAGACATTGATTGTGGCACTAAAATTCTTCACTTTGTTCTACTTTGTGCAATTGTTGCTTAGGATGTGAAAGCGGAAAGTCTTAGGTCTTACTTTAGTACTTTTGTTTGTAGCTGCTTGATCACTGAATTGTTCTCGTGATGCACAGCAAGTTATACAAATAGCAACATGTTAAAAAAATTACAAGCTCCAAGTTAGCCACAGGCATATAAATGGATAAGCTCCAGATTTTACTGCAAGCTAGCCCCTAGGTATTTTGTTCCGATAGAGCAGCACCTGCTGCTGCTTTCTTGAAGGTGCACTGCAGTGTTGCAGATATAGTAAAATTGCATAAGAATTGTATGCAATTTTGTCCGCCAAGAGCTTAAGAACTGAGGTATTATGGGAGGATTTACTGTAGTATCTGACACGATAGCACCCACTGTTCGTTCAGGAAATCTAGCGCCAATTTTAGCCTGACAAATAAGGACATAGGGATCTTCTTGAGGAAGTTAATGGTGGATATGTGGATACAAGATTTATTAGACAGTTAAAGATTATATTAGGTAGTAATCCCTATGGACATAATGTCTTGGTTTACTTATGTTCAAGTCTCGTACAGATGGAATTAGTCATTTTTCCAATCTGCTTATCTTCTTATACTGGCTATCTAGAGCTTAGCATTGTCATATATGTGGATGAAGCAATGGATTCAGACCCGTACCAGTTTATGCACATAAGCACGTCACATAGATAGAGAGATGAGAACTGCAACCGTCAGGAATATAAATTTCATACGTCACGGTAACTAATTTCAAGGAGAGAAAGTTGTGTACATTAAAAAAATCCATGCACCCAACCCCCCAAAAAATTCATAGATTAGTTTTTCCATAGTAATACAAGAAAATAATTCCCGCAAAAAAGAAAAGGAAAAAAATTGACCAACAAAACCGCAAGAACATGTACAAGTTGTTGGTTGTGTTTACCTGCTGGTGTTAAGTAATTTGCCAAAGACCTTTTTCTTTCCCAAATCATTTCTCATAAATTTGCTACCATATTTTTCATGTTATTGTTATATTTTATTCCTATCAATCACCAGACCATAGTTGTTTCCAGAATCTTCGAAATTCTCAATTTGCATCCTTAGGTAGACTTCGATTCTACTAAACGGAACATTTTATTTAGTAAATTTCAGTTTATTTCCTTTCTAATGCGGTAATGTCACATGTTTCCTTTATGTAATCAGGTGCTGCTTTTATGGTGATATATCTTCAAAAAGGGATCCAGAAACATATCTGAACTCTTTGTTTCTCTTGTATTCCTACTTTGTTGAAAAATATCGATGTCCTGGGAGTGAAGTGCTTCCTTTAATTGTAAACACCCCTGGATGGGTGAAAGGTATATATATTAATAGTCATCTTAAGCTGCCCACTTTTTATTTTATCAGTGACATCTCTGCGAGTACATTGTTCACTGTTCTGAAGGTCTGTTTTCATTTTAATGTAGGTACTGGTTTTGATATGCTTGTAGAGATGCTAAGGTATATCTGTCCCACGATTGTTGTTCAGATACGCACCAGACAGCAGAGAAAGAATCTCCCTGACGGAATGTTTTGGTTAGATGATGGTCACACAGGACCCTATGTGATTGCAATTGATGCTGCATGTCACAAATCCTTATCCGGACCGTGAGTAAATTTCATTTTCTCAGTTTAATGTTCAATTCAATGTGAAAAAACCGCTTCCAAGTTAAGTAGCTAAAAATAGTGAAAAGTTCCTAGTGTTCTGATGATTATGGTAAAGCCAGACGCCTGGTGGTGAGGAGATTGTACCTTCCTGGGTTCAAGTCTTAAGACCACAGAAAAGTCTTAACGAATAATAATTTGATGCATATGGCAACATGATAAGTGTTATGATGGAGAGGCTAGTCAACCTCCCTGCGCCTCGGTTTGAGTCCTAGGAGCAACTGGAGGCCCATCCCCTGTGGTGAATGGAAGACAAAAACTTTGATGACTATTGTTGTTGCTGATTAATTGTAGGGAAGACAATAAGCCACAATCTCTTCTACAGGTTCCTAGTCATAGATAAGCTCGAATGTTTAGACAAATAAGTAAATAACACTGAATACGTCATACCTTATACAAACAAATTTCCATGCTGTGTTTTTTCTACCCCATTCCATAGGAGAAGAAATCAGCCATTATAATTGGAAACGAAATACTACATATAGAAATAATTACATGACCTTTGTACTACATTACTGTGATTTTGTGCTTCTGGATGAATCATACTTGTAGGCTGATCATCTGAAAACCACTGACATTTGTTTCTATTTAAAAGCAAATACTAATGTTGTCTTTGAATATTCCAGATCATTAAAAAGGAAAGATGGGGGTGGAACCCGTGAACGCCGCCTAGTGGAGTACTTTAAGCAATGTTTTCCAAGTGACTTATCGCTAGCAACAAATAAAGAGCTTGCTTATGCCCTGGCGTCACTCCCACCCTATGAAGTATCATTTTCAGATGTTACAGTTACACATCTTCATTGTGAGGTCAGTTCTCTTTCCAATTACTACACTTTGAACCAACCATGAACACGTCAGTGATTTACACTTGTGTACACCAATTTATTCGGCTTTCTAAAGTGATGGTCAACCCTTACACCTCTATGGTCTCTACCTTCAAGATTGGTTATGCCCTGCATTACGTGACCTGGGTTCGAACCTATGTGTTAGTTCAGATGAAGGATGTTAGTTGTAGATTGAATCAAGCAGTACTCTTTTGGATAATCAATGATTGTTGGTTTGCTAAGTGCACGTACCATGCACGGGGCGACCAGCACACGAGTCTCCTCGTGGTCGTCGTGTACCTCCATTGGGCACTCAAGCAGTACTCTACAGAGGAAAATATGGTTGACAGCCAATCAAAGTGTTAAGCAACTGGTTCTCGACTAGACAGGCTTATGGACCCAAGTGAAGTACCATCATGCATTACAGCATTAGTTTTCTGTAGCATGTTTAGCTAGCTGTTGAATTATCTTTCGTCAGCTTTATGAGTTACTGGTTTGCTCACTAGCCATGATCTTATATTTAGGATATTATCGAGATCAGTATTATTTGAAAGACAAAATCTACCCCAGTTTTTGTGTGTTGGTAATAAAGAGTACTAGTGTTTGCACTCTAGGTTTTCAAAACCACCAAACGGCAACAGAATTATATCGTGCATATTATTTTTTCTGTTCAGGTACCTCGTACTGAGATATGGCGCAGTCTGAATGCTACAATTGTTGGCTTGGCAAATAGTTGTGACACAGCTCAGGCAGCCCAGGCAATCCCTTGGTGTGTTGGGCTTGGTACTCCCCCTGCCGCCATCTTTCTTTCATAAACATATATTGGTAAATAATTGCAATAACTATTGCAATTTGGGGCGAAGCTGCCTATTTTGGCTTGTATTGGATAACTATCTATTGTGCTTGAGTTTTGTGTATGTGACTTATATACACATGTACTTCGAATTATTCTGTTCCTTCTCATAATTGTAGGTTATCAGATAAATTAGTCACCTTATAGAGTATTATATGTTGGCTTTGCACATTCTTTTTGCGAACTGAAAAAGTACACACCCTACTGGAACTAGAAGGAGCATGAAGGTGCAAGCAAATTTTCTACTCCTTCATGCTATAAGGAGCATGGAAACTTGTTTGTAGTATAATAATAATTAACTGTCAAAGAAGTAATTGCATTTGTTCTATACCGTGAATCAATATTATATGGTTTCAGCAACACAGTTTTGGTGGTTCTCATCTCAGTCCTGAATTAATGGCTGAGATTGATATACATCGTAAACTGTCATTTGGCAATAGCAGCCCAACCTTTATATGTCGTAAACCAGACACTTGAGGATAGCAGCTCCAACCTCTATATTGTATCTGTGTAAACATTGACAATGGTTTATACCTTCCCAGGTATCGTAAGAGGCATTGATGTGCAAAGAGGCTTGTTATATGTAATCACTCCTGTTCCTGTTGAGTGTCTTCAAAGTGTTGATCTGCTGCTACAGGGGCTAATCGATATACCGAGATCTATTCTGCAGGTAAGCATGCTTGTCCTGGTGATAGTTTATCAAGCTCGATAGGCACTTAGTATTCCCGTATAGACTAATTTATTAGACATCAACTTGGTGCGTAAGAAAAAAAAAATGTAACGTATTAAGTGTTAACAACTACAAAGAAAATATTTGCTAATTCAGAAGCATGTAAAGCATTAGTTTTGTCCAAGTTGACATGACTTTTAATGCATGGTTATCATGAGAGCGGACAAATGAAGGCTGAGCTCCAGGGATCCCATTTATTTAAAAAATCGAAAATCTATTTACATGTTTCAAAAGATTATGAAAAAATCTGGACGAAGTCAATGATGTATACTACAAGTGTGTAGAATCTTAATACGACATTCCAAGGTTCAAAAAAGCGTACGCTTCGACACGCTTACGCGTGAAAGCGAGCGCATCGGTGGAAGATCGCTCAGGATTAGGCCTGAGCGGCCCATTACACGGTGAGCGAGAGTAAGCGGCCCGCTTAAGTTGAGCGTGCGCTTCATCGTTCTCGAGCGTCGCTGAAGCGGAGGTAGGCGGCGGCTGAGCGAACAAAGCTGACAGCGGGAGGAATGAAAAATTGGGACAGGAAAGGAGGGAAACGGGGAAGCAGAGAGAGGGAAATAGAGGGGTAGGCCTAGGAATCCCCAATTCGGCCACTTCCAGTCTCCTTCCCAGATAGTTGGTGGAGATCATCTTAGTTGTGGTATTGCATTTTTGCCGGCAACTAAGATGATCTCCACAAATCCGTACAAAACGCTTAAGCTGTAGTTCCTCTGATCGGAGCCTAACCGCTCGCTTACCGCTTACCGCGTTTTTGAACCTTGCGACATTCTTTGTATTCTGAGCTACACAAAAATGACAAAATCTGACAAATTTTAGTTTGAAAATGCGCACTGTTTGCTATACTTAAGGGTTTTCAAAGTGTATAAGTCTTATTGATACTAGAACAACATAAAGCATGGTCGGTATTTCTAATGCTGCAAGGAACTTAAGCTGTATTGCATAGGTAATTAGGTATCATATCAACTGCTTTGCAGCGAGTAGATCATGCATGATGCAAGGGTATTTACCTGGAGCGTATAGATTTGCTCTGGTGCATATAGATGAGTCTGATCCATCTGGTCCATTGTTTCATATGCAACTTTTGCTAGCCCTGTTGCACACTTGCACTGCGCATGAAGTTTTTGTTGCATCCTGTTTGACCTTTCTGCTGCCGTGAACGCAGGTCAAGGGATGCGTCTCGCCGTACATGTCGACGAATGTGCGGGACAAGATAACGGAGAAGGATTTGTATGCGAGGAATCTGAATAGTCCACTGGCCATACAGAACGGCGATTCTGACTCGGATGAAGATATGTAGCTTGCATCATGTAGGCCTCTTCATAAACTGGAGAGCTACGATGTTCAGTCTTGACATGTTGGAACACGACACGGGATTTTTATAGTGGATTATTATTATGCTTTTTTGTCTCCCCAGTAGTGAATTTTGCCCAGTTTAAAGGTTGGATTGATTTGTCTGCCTCTGTTGTGTGATTTTGTGAGGCCCGCGATCGTGATTATGTGTAACAGCTCAGGTGAAGAAAACTCATTTATACCATAGAAAAGGCAGGAAAAATCGTCAAGAAGGCTTGAGTCACATGCTAAGCTATATTTGAACTTTTGCCTTCTGTCAAGACAAATAGTTTGCGCGTACTAAAAATAATATAAGTTCAAAATAGGAGTTGATTTTTTATTTCCTAATAACTTGTTGGCATTCGTATGTTACTTCTTCGGTGCAATAATAGGTTACACAGGAAAATAGTGATAGCTAGCAGACAAAATCTTGAGTTTAAATGGAAAACTCGGTCTGCACAGTTTCATCATCTTTTTACCAGGAGAAACAAAATCTTCGCGAAAGTATGGCAGAACATTCCCAAAATGCCATGGGGAAGTGGTTCGAATGGGAGAAGATAAGTTTTTCTACCCTGCCGAAAAAACACTTGGTTTCATTTTTCACCCAATTCTGCCTACATATCCCCACAATTTTATGAGTTTATATCCAGTTAATAGTTAATTTACATACGTGAAATTTTGGAAGTAAAAAACAGGAGCTCTAGAACTTAGAAATGCACTTCTCGAAACACTTGAGAACAAAGGCAAAAGGGATTAAATCGCAAAAAAAAAAAAGGCAAAAGGGATTAATATATTTATTCAGACAAAGCAGAGAGCTCATTTCCAATAACGGAAACATCAACACCATCACAAACTGACGACATCCCCCCCCAGACATCATACCAGCAGACAGATTAAAACAGACACCTAACTCATCACACGAAACTCGACTCACTGGACATCGATCACTACCCACTCAACTTCGATTCGACGTGCCGGCAAGCTCGATCCATCTCAGGCGACCTGGACCTGGATGGTCTTGGGCTTCTTGGGCTCGGGCGGCGGCAGCTTCTCGACGGACACGGTGAGCACGCCGTCGCGGCACACGGCGGAGATCTTCTCCATGTCGGCGTTCTCGGGGAGCACGAACTTGCGCATCAGCTTCCCCATCCGGCGCTCCATCCGCAGGTACCTGGCGTCCTCCTTCTCCTCCCTCTGGCGCTCGCCGCTGATCACCAGCACCCGCTCATCCTCCACCTGCACCTTGATGTCGCCGGACCCGAGCCCCGGCATGTCCACCACGAACGCGTACGCGCCGGGGAGCTCCTTCACGTCGGCGGGGGTGGCCGCCATGGCGCGCGCGTCGCGGACGTAGGCCCGCGTCGGGCCCTGCTTCTCGCCCCCGGCGGGGCCTGCTCCGCCTGCCTCGCCTTCCGGGATGTCCAGCAGGTGCTGCAGCGCCGTCATCAGCGGGGTCTCCATCCCGAACATCCTGCCCTCCATTCTCGCTCGCTGATCGAAGATCTCAAGTTGGTTTGGACAATGGCTGGATTCTTGATCTGTGGATTTGTTTCGGTGGTGATGCGACGGGAGGAGGAGGAGGAGGCGGGGCTTTTATGTGGCCGGAGGCGGGGAGTCTGGAAGGCGACAGAAACTTCTCAAAGGTGGTGGAACGCGAGCGGTGCGGTGGGGGGCGTCAAGGCGAGCTGATGGAGAAAGTTCCAGAGCCTTCGTTGGATTAGCGATCTTCGTAAATGTTGTACGGTTGGTTGCTTTATGGCCCCACGTGTCGGTGTCATTTGGGAGCCAGGCGTGACAAGTGTCTTACTATCCACCGGGTACGACCATTCGAGCGAAGAAAGAGATATTTGAAGCAATGGTAATACTCAGTTTTTTTTTCCGTCTCACTTAAGTGGGTACAAGTTGTAGTATCTGATCAGACACACAGCTATACACACACCACACGCACACCACACTCACACCACTACCTGTGAACCTAATCTAGACCTACAACTAGAACCAATTTGTCTGCCTGGTACATGATTTTTTCCCTCATGGAGCTCACAGGCGAGACCAAAGACACTTATTAATGTTGCGGAATACTGTTCCTAGTGAACAGTACCGCGGACACTGTTTCTAGTGAACAGTGCCCTAGCGTGAGACAGCCCAAAATTCACTCCCTGAGGAGTCGAACCCGGGCTGGTCAGCCTAGCCACTGCAGTATTGAGGGACCTTCACTTCAGTTGGATCAAAGGAATGAATATTTCTATGATTTACCTTTGTTTTGCACTTGCGTTCCTCTAAAAAAATTCTTTAGTTTTCATGTTTCTACTTTTCAATCATGCGATCCAAAGAGGAAGAATTTTCCACACGCGAGTAGTTTCAAGATTCATTTCTAAATTTCGTAGGAAAGTTACTTGTTCCCCTTGAGAAAAAACTGACGTGTATGAAAACTTACTTTGGGTGCATACTTGATCGGACTAAATCGGCCTATATCTTTTTTTCTTGTGTTTTTAATGACAAGAAGTTCTCAACAAAGTTGGACTAACATATTCTTTCTGGACTTTATGCAAAATAGTCTGAAAAACCCCATGTGAATTCAAATCATGCAAAACAAGCTAGAAGTACCTAGGGACTAGAACCATTTACTGGATACAGCCGGTAATCTTGAGTGGATAAGCTGAGTGATTGGTTTAGTACTGGCGAGCACTGAAGGCACGGGAGAGAAAAAAAAAATTACCAAGAGGGTGTCTAGGGCGGAAACGGGGAAATACCTCTTCCTTTGTCTTTGACTTGGTCCTTTGTCACCCGCTTTGCGTCTTATTTTCATCGCAGTAATATTGTGTCGGTAGGGATAAAAGGCTAGCAAGAAATGGAAAGGAATTCTCCACAGATGTGTAATAGCAAAATGTCAAGTTAAGTCTAGTATAGGTTTATGCGCCCTTATACATCGTTGGATAATATCCATATGTTTTTCGTTTCCTCTTACTTATTCTCATTTGGATTTCAAATCAAGTGTATTTGAGCTTTCAAGGTATAAAAACAATGGTATACAACTCTGATTCAAATGGGTGAGTTGCAATGTTTTTCCGCAAACATGGAGTCTCAGAGTCTTTATAAAGTTGTGAAAATAGTGTAAGAAATTACATAAGTGGAAAAAGGGAGTCTCTGAATCCCTTCGTGACCACATAGGGCTATTCACTTCATCATTTCGGAACTTATTTACAAAATCAGGGCCTATGGAGGGACGTTATTTAATCCTTTGGCCACTTGGGGGCCTATGCGAAAGGACATTTCTCTCCCTAACTAGTTTTGTTGTTGATGACAATGCAATTCGGACTAGTCGTGTGCATGCATGGGTGATATAGGTATATTCGAAGACGAAACAAAATAATTCGATGCCCCTAAAAATGGCTTGGAACAACCTTCAGTTTTATCTGTCTTGTGGCACGAAGCGGATGTTCCAGGTAGCCTGCCAAATGCGTGGTGGGTCGAGGAGACATGATCAACTTTTGGATCAATTAGCGAACTGTGGGGAGAAGTCCAGCTCATATAGCCCCAAGACCCATGAATTAAGCTTAGGGTGGTTGGATTCAGAAGGCTCGATGACGGGAAGTCTGTGAAGGATTCATGATCATAGCTCTGAGATTTGAATGTTACACATGTAAATATCCATGAATTTATTTTGATCATTTTTACTTGTAGATTTACAATTCATATTAGTTTTAAAAAGAGTAAGAAACAATTGAGATATTAACACATAACTTATAATAATTCTTTTGCCCCTGCTTTATTGTACATGAAAGAGCGTTTTTACTCTGCTACACAATATTGTTTTGCTATGCCCAAAGGGTTTCTAGCACTGTTCGTCTTAACCATGTGAGGAACAAAGCAATGACTCGAGAATCCTTGCCAAGCATTCATATAACTGGTTTGTAATTTTCTTGCAAATAGACATTTCTTGTTCTTGAAATTTAGGCACAGAGTAATATAGTCATCGTACTCTCGAAGATATACTCATTCCATCCGTACTTCAAACCTTTTTGCAAAGTCAAACTATCTCAAATTTGACCGTGTTTGCACAAAATATAACAATATTTTAAAAATCAAATAGTTATATGTTGAAAATATATTCTATCATGAATATAATGTTACTAATTTAGTTGAATAAATGTTGGGTTTTTAATATAAACATGGTCAAAAAAAATATGTTTGACTTTGCAAAAATGTTGCAAACTTGCAAATGAGTAGAGATATACACTCTTTCGTATATGGAGGAAGTATGTGCATGAGGATTGGAAAGCTTCTGGAGAACATGATCATCTTCCAAAATCAGAAGGCAAGAGAGAAGGTGCAAAGCCGGGAAATATCTCTGCTTTAAAAAAAAATCAGAAGGCAAGAGAGAAGGTGCAAAGCCGGGAAATATCTCTGCTTTAAAAAAAAAATCTCTGCTTCTACTCGTTCCAAAAGAGGGAAACATCAAACTTGTCATGACAGGTCACGGCGTCACGCACTTCACTTCCCAGTGACATGTGGGCCCGCCATGCCAGCGGCTCACCCACATTTCCCCACCTCAAACGGGAATTGTCTAGAACTTTCTCCATCTAAACAGCCCGCCGCTTCCCGCGCGTTCCGCCACCGTTGAGAACATTCCTTCACCCTCCAGACTCCAGCCACCTATATAAAGTCCGCCCCTCCTTCCCGCCGCATCACAACCGAAGCAAATCCACAGATCAACAATCCAACGCAGTCCAATCCAAATAGATCCTCGATCAGCGAGCGAGAATGGAGGGCAGGGTGTTCGGGCTGGAGAACCCGCTGGTGACGGCGCTGCATCACCTGCTGGAAATCCCCGAAGGTGAGGCCGGCGCCGCCGGCGGTGAGAAGCAGGGCCCGACGCGCGCCTACGTCCGCGACGCGCGCGCCATGGCGGCGACCCCGGCTGACGTGAAGGAGCTCCCGGGCGCGTACGCGTTCGTGGTGGACATGCCGGGGCTCGGGTCCGGCGATATCAAGGTGCAGGTGGAGGACGAGCGGGTGCTGGTGATCAGCGGCGAGCGCCAGAGGGAGGAGAAGGAGGACGCCAGGTACCTGCGGATGGAGCGCCGGATGGGGAAGCTGATGCGCAAGTTCGTGCTCCCCGAGAACGCCGACATGGAGAAGATCTCCGCCGTGTGCCGCGACGGCGTGCTCACCGTGTCTGTCGAGAAGCTGCCGCCGCCAGAGCCCACGAAGCCCAAGACCATCCAGGTCCAGGTCGCCTGAGATGGATGATGGGGCTAACGAAACTTGCCTCCACGTCGAATCGAAGTTGAGTGGGTAGTGATCTATGATCAGTGAGTGAGTTGCCTGTGATGAGTGACGTGTCTGTGGTTTCATCTGTCTGATGGTAGGGGTGTGTGTTTTCAGTTTCTGATGGTGTTGATGTGTCGTTGATGGAAATGCGGATGTTCTCCTGCTTTGTCTGAATAAAAATAAAAAATCTCTTGGCCACATTATTTAAGAAGTACCTTTCTAAGTTCTAGATCTCCTCTCTAAATTAACCAGATATAAGTGTTTTTTTTTTGCGAATCGGATATAAGTGTTTTCAGCAGGGGAAGAGAAATGTGTCAGAAATGTGTCTTTCATCCATTCAAACCATTTCATCCTTTCTAAGTTCTAGAGCTCCTCTCTAAATTAACCGGATGCGCAAGTTCGTACTCATTGTATTTTGGGGAGGACTGGAGGATCTGCCATACTGTTGGGAAGAAAGAATTTTTTTTCCTCACTAATATTCTCTCCTGTTAAAAGTATGATCAGCGAACTGTGCAGGCGAGTTTATCTGTGCTAACTATCACTATTTTCCCGTGTAAGCTATTGTTACACCGAAGAAGCTCTACAATAAAGCCAATACCAAACTTGAAAAGGTTAAACTCCAATTTCGATTGCGCATCAAAGAAACGTGAGAGAAGGGGGAAATCTGCTTTGCTTTGGCTCGAATGTATATATCCACTCACACTCATTAGCCAAAAACTGCATTTCAAAATGTCAAAACAATTTATTTATTTTTTGTACAAGGGGTGGGGTCGAAAGACCCCAGTGCTGCAATTTCATATATCCACGTGGCAGGTACAACTTACAAAAAAGCTCTCTACAATTCTTGCCCTAAAAGACCTAAAATTCGAAGAAAGGGCTTTTAATTTTACAAAAAGGCACCCTAGAACAAGAAATAGAAGCGCAATCAGGTCCTTGGGCACCTCCGCCCCTCTCGCCAGCGATCTCCAGGCAATGCCGAGATCATCGGAGCTCTGATGCTCGGGCTCTCCCTTCCGGCGAGCAACAACAAGCGCCAGCAAACGAGAGGCTGTCGGGGACGAACCACTTGACAACTTCACGTCGCCGAGCAGTGACGCTTGATTGCAAAGGCCTCCGCCATGGAGGTTGAACGTCGGCCACCGTCTTGGCCACATATACGCGGCGGCGAACTTGTCCACCGCGTGAGGAACTCCAGGGTGCAGCACAATCCACTTCACCGAGCAGTGGATCTTCTTCCTTTCCTCGCCGCCACGGCCGGCCAGAGGAAGACGAATCCACTCCACCGCGAGATGGACGATACGGCGCGCGGACTTATTGAACTCACCCTGTCCTTCCTCCGATCTGCCACCGATCCAACCTTCAGGAGAGAAAGAAGCCGTCTCCGGCGCCGCTGCGAGTCACCGGAACACAGGCGAGGAGGAGGAAGAAAGAAGCGATAAAGGCTAACACCAACACAGAGGCTAAACGAAAAGATCTACCACTACTATGTACAGATCTTAAACCGGCGCTGTTCCTAGTCCATCTCCGGCCAGCTAATCTGGCGGGGAGGATGGCGGGAAGGGCCGGGGCAGCGGAGGCGACTCTCAACGGGGTGGGTGGGAGCGGAGCTAGCAAGGAGAGCCAGAGAGCTGCCGCCCAAAAAAATTCTAGGATTCAAACAAAAAAATTGGGTGTAAACCTGGACTTATATCAGGCGTGTAGCAAGGATGTATCATCTGGCCAAAACGATGTTCCAAGCTCTTCGTGTACAATAAAGCACGTGCAAAAGTTTATTATCAGTTCAGTGCTAATTTCTCAACTGTTCCTTGCTTTAAAAAAAAAAATCTGAACTGAAACCCGACAAGCAAAAAATGGTCAAAACGAAGTCACTGATATTTACAGGTTACAGAATCCAAAATCTCGGAGCGACTATCATGAAGCCTGTGCCGACTTCCCGGTGCTGCGCCCTCTGAATCCGACCACGCTCAGCTTACTTCCATCCTTTTTCAGATCATCCCCTTTCCGGCCATACGGCTTGGTTCTGCTGCTGCTGCTCTTCCCGACCTTCACGCCGCCCTTGACACCAGCTCTCACCGGCTTGGGCTTCCCGGCCTCTGCCGGCCTGGGCTTCGGCGGGTTCTTAGCCGGCGAGTGCTTTCTGGATGAAGATGGCTGGCTCTTGGTCGTCGAGCGCTTTCTGGTCGAGGATGTGTCCCTGATGGCAACCTTCGGTGGCCTTCTCGAGAGTGTGATTCCTCCCTTTTACCCTTCAGACTAGCAACCCTCGGAGCGTCTGAATTCCTTGCCAACCTTGGAGCGTCTGAATTCCTTGCCGACCTTGGAGTCCTTCGTTTGCCGCTTGGATTTTGAGGGTTAGCAACCTCCCTCCTGACGTTGCTAGTCGTGAGCGATTCTAAGCTCTCGTTTTTCTTCATGGCGTCTTCGATCCGCGCTGCTAAAGGCACATCTTTCTTTGCTACAAGGCTTGTAACTTTCCCTGCATTAGGCAAGTACTGACAGTACGTGAGTATCAAATTGAAAGATGCAAACATGCGGTACCTGCTTCTTTATGCAAAAACTAATCAGTCACAATTATAGTTGGCAAATCAGTCAGAATGGCAGAGATATCATACCAATGTTTGATCATCTCTCTTCGAAGCCAAAAAAAATGCATATGACTGGTTTACATATTACATTACAATCACAAGTTCCTAACTGTTGATACCTTTTTCTCTAGATTTACAAATTAATGACCGGATCCTCTTAGTATTTAGATGATTACTACATCAAGTTACTGCATGCAAATTGCTTCTCAGCATATCACGGATGCAACCTCTATTGGTACGTATGTCAAGAAGTCAACAACAGTGTGATATGCCATCAAGGTGATAAGAGAAAATGCTATATGCCTCGATGACAGCTAGCAAGCAATCATACCTTTGGCTCCCATTCGTGCTGTTCTTCCCGTTCTGTGGAGGTAATCAATCTATAATGAATTTACTAGAAATAAGAATCCTTGAGAATGAACTTATCCAGAACAGACATTACGAGAACAAGCAACTAACACATACAGAGTTTTTGGGGAAGTCGAACATGATGACATGGTCAACCTCCAAGTCTAGGCCTCTAGCTGCAAGATCAGTGCAGACCAACGTCGGGCAATCCCCCTCTTCATTCCGAAACTTGTTCAGGTTCTCAACTCTACAGTTGGTTAAAACAATAAGCATTCAGCATAATTTAAGTTAGTTAAAACTAGAAGCACTCAGCATAGTTCAAAGAAAATTGTGATTTTTATTTTCTTTATGAAAAAAAATTAGAAAATGGTTATTAGCTCCACAATCAAACTATATCAAGATAGTAAGAACAGCAACGACTTAATACCGGCATAGGGCATAGGTAATCACTCTAATCTTGTGCTTTTCTATGATGTATACTGAAGTAATTAAATATTCCCTCGTTCCACAATATAAGCCTTTTTAGCAAGCTAATGCTAAAAGGCTTATATTGTGGAACAGAGGGAGTAGCATATAGCATGACAGGCATAACTAGGTGGTCAGGCTAGTGACTAGTGGATGTTGAAATTTTCTAACCATATGATCATACCCATTGCATCACCTTTTATGGTGAAAGCGAAACAGGGAGTTAGGACAGTTATGAGTTACAGTAAGCTATCCTCTACATTTTGTTCAAAATTATATCTTATGGCAAGAACACGTTAGGCAACTGACAGACCTCTCTTCAGCAGGAACCTCTCCATGGTAATTGACAGTAGATATTTGATTCTCGCTTAGAAAATGGTCCACTGCACGGCTTGAATTCAATGTGTTGCAGAACACCATAACTTTGTTTCCTTTTGCTAAGCTTGGCTCAAGAACCTGAAATAACAAAATCCCTAAGCATTTCGTGCATTTAGAGCATAATGGAAAACAAGGAGCTGCCATCAAATGTGCACTGCTGATGGTGTAGCTAAACTTTCAACAATCAACAATTGAACAAAGTGAAGAAACAAGACCTGCTAGATAATTTCAAAACAAAATGCATATTGCAGGTATGTTTATCTTCCTCTATGTCATTTGTGTGCCTTTTGACCATAGACCAAATGTAAAAGCTACGCATGCCATAACAAAGTGTGTTTTATTTGCATGACCAGGTTATTGTTATGGGCTTGATTTATGGGGATTGTGTTTGTAGTGAAGGATTAGCTAGTGAGGATGACGATGGCGCTTAAAAGAGAGAGGGTGTGTCAAAGAGAATGAATAATCCTTCTAAACAGATTACCTCCTATGGGTTTACAGAGTACCCAACTCGTCTTATCCCTAGGACTCGTAACTGAGTACATCTCATGTAGATAGCACTTATATCTAGAGTTTTTAACGCAGTATAGCTTGTTTATTTGGAAAGGATTGATCCTGATTGTGGCCCTAGGTACTGCCAAGCATATGACATTGGCTTGGCTAGACTAATGAAGTCTAATGGCAAGACTGGGTCGTCCATGACTACGAATCTTGCCCGTGTGCCAACCCTGGTTGTGACAGAGCACAGCTCACATGTCCCCTCGTGGGCCTGCCGCTGGTACCCTAAGCATAAAAGAATCATGTATCCATACCGGCAAGTTCAGCCCACAGGTCCAAGAAGCCAAAGGTGTTATTTAACAGTACTGTGTACTACTTGATTCATGAGTGTCATCTATTGATATTAAGTAGTGCATTTTTTTTTCAGGAGGCACAGTGCATTGTTAAGTGTTAACCCCATTAAACTGTATATGAAAATATGGAGAATTTAACGACATCACTCCAGTTTGAAGCTAACTTGCACTGAGACACACTTGTACAGGAAGGGAAACAGTTCAAAACCTGCAGGAGAGCCTCAAGTTTGTTCTCTGAACCAGAAAGTTTCATGAAGTCATGGCGTGCAGTTGCAATTCTCTTTTGAAATGTTGATGTCCGCAAATGAACAATACCTTCAAATTCCTCATCAATCAGCTTTTGCACTCCCTGCAACAGAAGAGTGGTCAATAAACAATATTGAAAGTTCACAAAACGAGGACAGGAAACTACCAAGGCCTTGAGCATCTATACTAGGCAATCTGAAAGAGGGGATAAGTGGTTCTTCACACAAAAAATAGGAAAACTTGTTTTATGATCTACGATGCAATATTTTCTTACGGTAACAATAGCATAGCGAATAAATAATATTCTACATAAGATTCTCTGAATGACTGGTTAGAACAAAACCTTAGTCATGGTAGCGGACACCAATACAGTTTGGAAACCTTGATCGCCAGACTTTGAAGCACGATTCTTCAAAGGGGCTAGAAACTTTCGTATGTCTTCACCAAAGCCTTGATCAAACATTGTATCTGCCTCATCCAGAATCTGCAATGCAGATAAATTAACTCATTCCACATGAGAATTCAGGGCCAGAGCAAAAATTGCAGGATAGTAATTTTGTACATAACTTAGGAGCATACCAGATATTTGATGTCACCGTAAACGATATTACCCTCCTTAATATGATCAAGGATCCTCCCGGGTGTTCCCACAACCATGTCAACAGGCATGTTCAAAGAATCTTCCTGGGGTTTTAGACGAGTACCTCCGCTAACCATCGTTGAACGAAACCGCGCATGATGGCTTATAGATTTTGCAACACGGAAGACCTGTCATTTGAGATTGAGAGCATCACGTGAACAACAGCCAACTATCCAGACATCAAACCATGGTTCAATCTTTTTCTGAAGTACTGCTAACCTGCTCGGTCAGCTCCCTTGTTGGGCACAAGACCACGGCTCTCGGCCTCCTTGGTTTCATTGACATACCCAATGTCGCTTCATCATGACGCAGTAGCTACAAAAATCAAAGAACTATCATTATTACTGTACCTTCTGTAGAAGGCATGCCATACTTGACAGCTAGTAATAACTAATAAGTCCAGAATGCACTATGTTAAAAGTATTGAAAAGAAAGGCGGGTTTTCCTGTTTGCCCATAAAAACGAGGTGTTTATACCAAATTTCTTTCTTCTTCTTTTTTAAATCTATTACACGTTTTTGCTTGAACAGTATATCTCATCAAGTCATTCTTAAATTATGCTTGTCTTTTACCTTCAGACTTCTCATCAAGTATTTGTCTGCTTTTTTAAAGGAAAGAAGGCAGGAGATCTCTCTACCTTACTTACAACTTCAATTACTACCCGAGGTCAGTTGTTTGTTCCCCACTCAACATGCTAATCAAACACTAAACTGCATCACTCTTATAGTCATCACTACATGCTCAGCATGATCTGTTAAATTGGAACTCTCTGCAAATTGGATGATGTCCACCACTGGCTAGAAATGGGTCCAAGTACCTGAACGAGAGGGAGCAAGTAGGCGAGCGTCTTCCCGGAGCCGGTGTGCGATCCCAGCACGACGCTGGTGCCGTCGAGAATGGCAGGCACGCCGACGCACTGGATCTCGGTGGGCTTGGAGATGCCGGCCTCGCGCATCGCCGCCAGCACCTCGTCCTCGAGCCCGAGCTCCTGGAAGCTCTCCACCTCGACGCTCTTCTGCTGCTGCGGCTGGGAGCCCCTCTCCCCCCTGGCCCGGTCCCTCAGCGGCTTCGGGGGTGCGGGGGCGGAGTCCTTGAGGTGGCGGAAGCGGAGGCGCTCGAGGAGGAGCTCGTGGCGGGGCGGGGCCTCGGGGGCGGCGAGGGCGGAGGAGGAAGGGGAGGCGGCGGTGGAGAGGGCGGCGCGGATAACGCGGAGGCGGAGAGGGGAGGGGCGCGAGAGGAGGAGGCACCGGCCGGCGGCGGCCATCGCCATGGTTGTGGTCGGTGGGGAGGGTTTAGATTAGAAGGGGTTTTGTGAGAGGAGTGGGAGTGGGCGGATGAGAGAGCGTAGGGGCCAGTGCGAGTTTGGTAACATCAGTGTGAGGAATCAATCAGTGGTGTGGTCTGTGGTGGTGTGTGTGTCATCGCTGACTTTCCTCGACTCTCCTCCTGTCCAACCCTTTTTGCCCTCTACATAGCCTCTCTCCATCCTCCAGCCTTCCTCCCCTCGCCCAGCCTGACCTAACGACGTCCATTCCGTCGTCTCCATGCTGCTCTAGGAGAAAGAGCCTACGCCTCCACCGGCGGCCGCATCTCAGGTGACTACCGCCCCCTCCCAGATCGCTCGAACCCTATGCTAGCTTCTCTCCCCCGGTCCGGTTGGCTTTGGGGGAATTTTTTTAGGCCGAATCTTCCGATGCGACCGCGATGGCTTTTATATTTCTTAAATTCGCCTACCCGTGCGAGCGGGACGGCGGGGGCACGAGCAGCTGCCTCGAAGGAGCGAGGATTTGGAGCGAATTTCGTGCCCGTAGTTTTGGCACTCCGATGCCTGCGAATTCGGGGTTGGTAGCTTTTGTGTTCATGTGCTCATATGGCGCCGTGTGGTTTGCGCAGGGAACTTTTAGGATGACGACCCCTTCGAGGAAGAGGTTGATGAGGGACTTCAAGCGGCTGATGCAGGACCCTCCCGCAGGCATCAGCGGCGCGCCGCAGGACAATAACATAATGCTGTGGAATGCTGTGATATTTGGGTATGAATTATGATGATTCTAGACTACATGTTTTGCGCATTTCTTTCTTTTCCCTCCTAGCCAATAATCATGTGTTCATGCCTTTTCTTGTCTTCATTTGCAGCCCTGATGATAGTCCGTGGGACGGAGGTTAGTCAATCGAAGTGTATTTGCTAGCTATTTCACTAGTGCTATTGATGTTATTTGATGTACTCCCTTGGTTTTGTTTGTTTGAGCTGATGAAAATACTAAACAATCTACAAATATGAAGTTCATCTGCTTATGCTGCTACCGTTGATGGTGGAAGATTAATACCAAACGTGCTATACTAATATGATCAAGCGAAACTGAACGTCACAATCTAACGGTAACACATTTATGGTTGGCTGGAGATGGCCATTATGTAAACTTGTCACTCGCCTCCACTGAGTAAAACAAATCAGAATTAACATGGAGGGGAAATAGCCCTCAGGTCATATGCAAATATGTAAAAGTAAGTATCTGTTGATACCAATGGTATAAACTACGATTGGTAATAAAATCCCACTCAATTTGGATCTAGCATCATTAATAATGTTGATCTTAGTAGCAAGTTTTTAAATCATAGTTTTCACGCCAAAGTCCCAACTAAGCTATTCGAAGGTACCGCAGAAGCTAAAAATAATAAATACGCGTACAACATAAGTCGTATAAGGGAGTGTGTGGAATAAAGACCCACTCATTTTGGATCTAGCCTCAGTATTAATGTTGATCTCAGTAGCAAGTTTTTAAATCATAGTTTTCGCGCCATGGTCCCAACTAAGCTATTCGAAGCTACCACAGAAGCTAAGAATAGTAAATACGCGTACAAGTGTACAGCGTAAGTCGTACAAGGCAGCGTGGAATATAAAGTGATACAATTGACCATAACCAGAACACAGTTTTCTTCCCAATAAGTACCATGTACTTAATCACTTACACAAATAGTTGTTAGAGTGTTGAACAGAAAAAAAAAGGTATTTTGATAGGTTTTCCCGTGAGATAAGCTTATAATGGATGTATTTAGGCTTCTATTGTTGAATTCAAATTTAGCAGGTTGTTTTGGTAAAAGCTACCTATATAGAATATCGGAGCTATCACTAGCTTTAAAAGCTAGGGCAAATGACGAAGCTATTTTAAGTTATTGCGGTTGTTGCCAGGGCCTGGTTGTCGCTACTATAGCGGACCGTTGGCGTGCTGCTTAGTAATTAGGGTTCAAAAAAGCTATAGCGGAGCCAGCATTCTGTGCTAACTGCTGAGCTGTGTCCCACTTGCAGGTACGTTTAAGCTGACACTCCAGTTCAATGAAGAATATCCGAACAAGCCACCAACTGTTCGGTTTATTTCTAGGATGTTTCATCCTAACAGTAAGTTATTTCACCTCATCTTAAATACTTGAGTACACACTACACAGGCAATAATTATATTGATTGATCCGTCTCATATTTTTGGCCGAAAGATTGATCTGTTACATGCTACTGAGTATAATCTTTGAAGCTACATGTCTGCTTTAAAAAATAGAGCATAGAGATGCTTGACCAATTGATCCTAAAAGATCTTATTTGAGATAGGTGAGATTGGACTTAGTGACCAATGTTAGGGATGGTAGAGTCAATATTCTTTACCCTTAGTTCTTTTGTTCCTTCTGGCCCGAGACTTCCGATACGTTAATTAATACTCTGTGTATCTTGTTAGCTGTGAAGGATTGATAAATTCAATTTTATGCTGTGAAGGCTTGATAAACTTAATTGTATGCTGTGGTGATTATGCCAAGCAAGCATGCTGCAAACTTTAGGCATACTTTGAGTGCATTTATTCCTTATGCTTTTGAGCTTCTTTTTACTCTCTTGCTAGGAAACCAAAAACACAGATGTAATATCCACTTTTATTTGCCATCCTAATATTATTCTTTTTGCATGCAGTTTATGCTGATGGAAGCATATGCTTAGATATTCTACAGAATCAGTGGAGCCCAATATATGATGTAGCTGCTATACTTACATCCATCCAGGTACAAGAAATTTTCCTCTTTTTAAATAGCGGCCCAGATTATTCATACACCAACATTTATCAATGCCAGCTCGTTACTTTATTACAAGAGCGTATATTTTGAAACTCATGACATGATTTGAAGTTTGGAATCTGTTCAAGTTTTGACTTGGGGCATGTTTGGTTAGCTCTTCGGTGTTAAGAATATGCACTTACTCAACATGTCCAGATCGTAATTACAAATTGTTTGCTGTGGTTGAGTCTTGAGTGTAAGTAGTCCAACAATTTTGAGATGTTCTATCGAGTCGTGAGCGGTAGGCAACCAAGAACTAATTGTCTAAGGATGTAGGGATACATTAAATTAGCCCATCTTCATTTTCAGGGAGGTGGAACTAGCCAATCCACTATCAGTATCTGTTTCTGGATCTTGAACTTTATCTATATTATCCATTGTCTAGATGACTTCGAGTGCCAAAACAGATAGGATTGTCTGTTGTACTCTATATATCCCAATTTAGAACTCCACGGGACAAAATATCTGATGGCATTGAAATTCCTACTGAATGGTCCCTTCCAGAAACAACCTGGTATATGCTATTCAACACAATGAAGCTTCCAAAACTCCCCTTTTCCTAAATTATGTACCAGGTGTGCCCACTGAAGTTACTACTCAATTTAGTCTTGAAAAAAAACAAGAAAATAATATTGGTTGTAGTAAATATCTCTTCTATTCTATGCAAAATTTTGAAATGAGCAAATTTTGTCTTTGGCATACTCTCGAAAGAAAAAGAAATTCTCTTACGACTTGTTGGAGACAATGGTATTGGTTGTGCTTTCACTGAACTAACCTGAGCTTTGTTCCATTTGCAGTCGCTGCTGTGTGATCCAAACCCGAATTCGCCTGCAAACTCAGAAGCTGCCCGCATGTTCAGCGAGAACAAGCGAGAATACAACCGCAAAGTGCGGGAGATTGTCGAGCAGAGCTGGACGGCAGACTAATGGATTGAGCTCATCAATGCCCCCTCATGCGGTTCCGTACCAAAATGTTTGTAACTTGGAACTCCGCCATTACTGCCTGAAACAGCAACTTGCTATGTTGCATCATTTGGCTTGGCCGTTGGAGATTGCTGTGTCTTGGCTATATACCATATGCCTATACTGGCTGGACCTGAAACACAAACATGTTGTAACAATCGTGTGTAAGTTGTAATGTTGTATCATATATCGCATTGATTCCGATTTGGGGCGCAGTTATCTTCAATCTTGTTACCAGTGCAAATATTTCCAATCATATTAGCTATTTGAATAGTCTAATTTCCATTTCTGTACAAGCACGGTGATATCTGTAAAGCTTCTGTTCACAAAGTCACTGCGAATCTAGCAAAGGTGAAGAAAATTAAATTAAATTCGAATTGGAAGCTATACTAGTCTTGAACTTGTCCTCCACCAGTTCACTACGCCTAGCTTGCCCCAAGGTCCGAGCAAGACGCCAATGGTGGACGTCGCGCACGCGGAGGAGTCGCTTACCACGCCGCTGCTCGACCCAGCCGCGAGCTCCCTAGAGCCGTCGGTGGAGGTGCGGCTGTACCGGCGGGGCGCCGGCCCATCCAAGGTCTTCCGGTCGTTCCTGAAGGGCCCTCGCCGTGACCGCCTGGACGTGCGCGGCATCCAGGCCGAGCACGGCCTCCGGGCGCTCTTCGCCTTCAAGCCCGACGCCGCCCGACGCGGCCTCCGGATCCGGCCCGACCCGGCCACCGGCCACTCCGCCCTGCCCTTCCGCGACGGCGCCGCCATCGTCCTCGACGGCGAGCCCAAGGTAAGCGAGCTGATCTCTCCCGTTTTGCGTTTCGCACCTTGCAGTTCGTTGGTATTGCGGGAGGAATTTACGGCTTGGGTTTTCTCGTTGTGCAGGTGTCGTGGACAAAGCCTTTGTCGATGATCGCCGCCGGCTTGCTGGTGACGGCGGTGATGGCGACGGTGGCTTTGGACGGGGTGCCGGAGTGTCTGCGATCGTCGGGGGTGGCCAACGCCGTCTTCGCGCCCTGGATCCTCGCGAGCGTGGTCATCATCTTCGTTCGCTTCAGGACGCGACCAAGGGTTCCCCCATGAACTTAGTGGAGCTACTGTAATACTAGCTCTTTGTTGTGCTGTCCAGAACTCCAGATGCTACTCTGTGTTATTCTGTATTTTCTCTTAAGAAATTATGTGCCGTGGAGGCAGAAACCAGAATGTGTTTTTTTTTGCTGGATTGAAAGTAGCAATGCTACGATGTTTGCACCAACATGAAAACTCGGAGTCAAAACTTTCCCAGCTATGGGTAGACGATTCCTTCCATTATAAGTATGCAAGTTCCATAATCATCTCTCAGAACCAAAACACTAGGATACATTACCAGACCAGGTTACTGTAACAACGTTTATACAAAATCTTGTAGAAAACAAAATTCAGATTTTCACACAGGCAACCAAATGAGATCAGTAAGCTGAGAGTCCACGGACCACATGATATCACTGAACCAGATAAAAACTAGCAGAGATATTAAAGTTAGTCGCTGTCATCTTCGTCTTCCCGGGCTTCATGCTGGGCGACAACCTTCTCGATGAACTTCCTTCGGACGCCTTCCATGACATTATTACGGGATGAATCGCCGCCACTCTGCCCATCATTCAATACTGGGTCTGAATGGCAAAGCGCCAATGCAACGGCTGAAATAAACAGAATGGGAGTTTAGCATAACAAGATGGAAGCCAGTGTGTAACATTGAATAATTCTGGGATTGACTCTTCGCTGAAGGAAGCCTCACATCAGTTGAGTAATCTAAGTGAGCAAGACAAAAATCATGTTGTTTCTTATTCACATGAGTGGCTCGATTTTATGGCAACATCAATGCATAACTGCAACTCCGCCTATGTCTTCTAGGCATAGCCGGTCCCAAGCCCGGATAAAGGAGGAGGGTTGTGATAGGCTTGGCGAGCCAACGTAAAAACTAGCCAGTCCCATGGATATGAAACCCACGAGAGTAGTACTAGGGTGGGTGACCTCCTGGAAAGTCCTCATGAAAGGTTTCATATCTAAGGGTTGTGATAGGCTTGGCGAGCCAACGTAAAAACTAGCCAGTCTCATGGATATGAAACCCATTTGGGCGAGAGTAGTACCAGGATGGGTGACCTCCTGAGAAGTCCTCGTGACAGGGTTTCATATCTAGCCTACCCCAACTTGTTTGGGATAAAAGGTTTTGTTAAGGAAGGTTAAGGAGGAGGAAGCAATGCATAACTGCAAACTAGCATGCGTTTTAAAGCACAATCATCTAAATATTTGCCACATGAAGCAAGGCAAATATACATCAGGACCGAATATCTAGCACCATAGACATGCCTGTTATAGTGACGTGTTTTCCTTTAGTACAAAAACTATTTCATCATAAGGTCAAAGACTGTGGTCACATCAAGGCATTTAGATCGTCATATCCAGAAAATTCGTGAACAGTGTGATGCGACTGGTTGATTGAAACTTTAAAAGCTATTACTGGCATGCACTCACAAATATGTAATCAGATAAAGACAAACTAATTCTTGGCAAGCCGATACTAGAAACTGATTGTGTGGTATAACTTACATTCAGGTGTGCATTTCTTTCCACCGAACTTTTGCAGACCGACATAAGTCCCTTTGACAGCACTGTTGTTGTACACCAGTATAGTAGGAACATTCCTATCTGGGTAGTTGGGGATGCAGTCCGTGGAGATAATTTTAACAAACTTGGTTTCTGCGTATTTTGTCGCCAGTTCATCCAGGCAAGCCTGAAGCAGCCCACATTCTGGTATTCTGCCATCAGATCCATAGAAAACTTAGACAATGAATAGCACAGAATATGAATGATAAGCTCAGTGCATTAGATCAGATGTTGATTTCTAATGTCATTTTCTGTATTATAACTTACAAGCACCTTCTCTAAACAGTTAAACAGCATATAAGACAGAAACACTGCAAGTATCATAGTAGACACACAATGTAGAAAGACAAACGTGCGTGGAAGGGCCAATGGCCTACAGTCATACAGCATCCGGAAAACACGAGTAGAAATCAAAATACAAGTAAAGTGTCATAGTTCATATCAGTTCTTAGGCAGGAACTTAAGGTGGAGACCAAGTCGTCGAGTAAATCCAAGCAGAAGAGAAGAAGAAATATCACATTATTGGATTGTTTGCTACCCTATCCTTGTTTGTGGGGTTTGAGATAGTACTTGCACAAATCACATGTATGATGTATCCAAGGTAAGATTTGCCGGAACCCTATTTCATCACAGCTGAATCTCTAGATATAAAACAGATTATGGATTCCAAGAACCATAACACTCATCTTCAAGCTACAATAGCTAAATTCCTACTTTTTAGATGACTTAGATAATGAATAGCACAAATATAAAAGATAAACTCAGTGTGTTAGATCAGATGTTGATTTCTAATGTATTTTCTGTATTATCACTTAGAAGCACCTTCTCTAAACGATTAAACAGCATATAAAACAAAAAAATTGCAAATATAATAGTAGATACACTACGTAGAAAGACAAACGTGCTAGGAAGGGCCAATGACCTACAGTCCTACAGCTTCCAGTAAACATGAGTAGAAATCAAAATACAAGTAAAGTGTCATATTTCATATCAGTTCTTTGGCAGGAACTTAAGGTGGAGACCATGTCATTGAGTAAATCCAAGTAGAAGAGAAGAAAAAAATACTATCACATTATTGAAATGTCTGCTAAGCTATTCTGGTTTGAGATGGTACTTTCACAGATCACATGTATGATGTATCCAAGGTAAGATTCTGCTAGTACCCTATTTCATCACAGTTAAATCTCTAGATATGAAACAGATTACGGATTCCAAGAACCACAACACTCAGCTTCAAGCTACAATAGCTACTTTCCTACTTTTTAATCAACATAACTAAGCTATTATTTAGTTTAGGTGGTTTTTGGCGTAACTGTGACACATAACAGCAGCATATTGTTAATAGTAGGATTTTTTTTTTCCTTACGCGTCCTTGTAGAGGAAGACCACAACCCAGACATCCGGTGGAGCCTGCGACACCTCGCGCACAAAATCGGAGCCGGTGATCGGCTGTATTGCGCCGAACCTCGCAGTTTTTGCTGCCTCCCTGAGTTCTGCGAGCCTCCTCCTCCTGTAGCCACACCAAGACATCAGAGAAGTGGTCAGCTTTACCAGAACAGCTGAAATCGCATCGAGCTATCATGCGGCCTCCGAGTCCAGATTAAACACCCACCAAACAGATCAGATTACTACGAAAATCACACGAATTATCCAATCACCCATGTAAATCGGACTAAATCAATCACGAAAGGCGCTGTAACGTGCCGGAGACTAGATCGAGGGGGGCGGTGTACCTGTACTGCTCGAGGAAGCGGTCGTCTTCCAGGTCGTCCTCAAGCTCCTCGAGCTCGTCGGCTTCGCGCTCGTCGAGCCATTCCTTGGTCTTGGGCTGCTCGTCGGCGTCGACCCTGGGGACGAACTCCGGCGGCTTGAAGGCCGGTGGCTTCTCCGGCAGGTTCCCGAGGCGGCGCTGGATGTCATCCCACTGCGTGCTCGCCCCCTCCACGTCCTTGTACACGAAGTGGTAGTCCGCCATGGCCGCACGATCGAGCGAGCGAGATCGGGAGAGGAGAAAGGGGTGGGGGACGAGAATAAGAGAGAAGAGCTTTTGTCTGACAGGTGGACCTCACTCTCGGCGAACGCTTTTATCTTTGTAACCGTGCACGTGCCACGCACGAGTAATCTTATAAATTTATTCGTCACTTCGGTCTTCTGAATTTTTTTACTCCCGCGATCACGGGCGTGTAACGAAAATACGGCAGAAAAAATGCCCAGCATCAGAAATTTTACAATATACACATACGATTTTATTATTCAATCATCAAAAATGTCTTACTTCATTTATCGAAGTGAAACAAAAATATATAGAGGTTTGTATAAATAGAAAAACTTGTAAATTTCAAGACCGGAATATAGATTTGCATAGCAATCCATAATCAAACTGACATTAGAAAAATTACATATCACAAGCGAAGACTTAAATACAATGAGGCGAAATATTTAAGTTTCAACAAAGCATTTGGCTTCTTATATATTAGGACCTACGACATAGTCTAGTGCATGTAATTTTGAAACAAATCCATTGAGATAAAATTGTACATACTGCATTTTGCAAGAAATATAAAAGTTATGTGTTACTTTTTTGTTATGTGTCACCATTTCTTAGCTCACAGATCCAGAGCCAGCACATATGAGATAGTCCCTCCGTTCCAAATACATCCACATTTGGACAAATGAAACTCAATTAATTTGAAACGGAGGGAGTACATAGTTGCAAAAGTTCAGATTGTAAAGTACCTGAATTTTCCATCTGCCACGAAGAGCAGGTGACGGCAGCGCACACTTGGGATGCACGAATGGTTGTGTCGCATTTTCCTTGGGTACTAATGATTGTACAGCTAATCAACCTGAATGAATACAAAAATCAATGGCCACAACACCTATTGCACGTGCCATGCACGTTTTGATTAACCCAACATTCCAAACATAAAAAGGACTAAATGCAAAGCATAATTTGTTTTGTGGTATTGTTATTACTACTACCTGATTTTCGTAGCATCTATTTGGTGCATGAGAAAATAAAGGGCATGGCATTACCGATGTAAAGGTGGAGATTTACGGACTCCAATCAGAACATATTGGCTATGGTCATCAAGATAGATCAAATAAAGGACTAAAAATCACAGTAAGCACAAGCACAGAAGGAGCCATCATGAACACAACTCTGTTTCTTCAAACGTCGCCAAGGTACTCTAATTATAATTAAAGGAAATAATTTTGCTCCCATAGAGAAAAATATCCAGGTACAAAGATACAAAACGGGGAGTACATTGAAAGAATTTAATGATAGCATGTTTAGGTGTCTGTTTTACTACATCGAATCTAGATCTATAATATTGACAGCACGCGAAATTAGCCATGCTACATACTGTAGTTCAACGATCTATTTAACCATACAACCTCCAGCACTGTGTTCTTAAGCCATCCATACGACCTTCATGAACGACACTGAAGAGCCCTTCTTCAACGACAATTTTTGTTGGTGCCTCGAAAAATCGAACCTTTATCCTTGGTGGACCTGATACTTGTCTGGGATTTTAAAATCAGTCCATGAGACTCCTCCTCTATAATTTTGTGGATTAATCCGAAACAAATAAAACCAATTTCTCACTATGCCGGAACAATCCTTAAGAATAGCCATACATGACCCTGCCATACAAAATCCAATCCGACATATCAAGCTCTGCAATTTCATAATCAAGACATGAAGCAATGCACGTAGTTCTTGTGTGTACCTTGTACCGAGCATGTTTGACCATCGTGCTAAGAATACCCACGGAATGTCTCCACGAACAACATAGGATTGCAAATTGTTTCCTTGAGTGATGAACATAATCATTATGTTTGCCCAAAAGCCAAAATAGGACAAACGGAGGTAAAAAAAATGGACAGACGAACAAAAGGCTGATTCACCTTCCAATATAATACACCCACGCAGGAATAGTTGTATTTCCAATAAACTGCATCAGCTTGTTAAGTTCCAACATGGTGTACATTGTTTATGGCATTCCCTTCATTACCAAACAAATATTCAGTTTCTTCATAATCGGCAGAGGAAAGAAGAATGTTCTACATCAACTCATCTCATTCTGTACCCTGGCAACGTCATGTAACCTGAACCCCATCAAACATATAGGGAACTAAAAATGATCTAAACTTTCTAGATCAAACTCGAGTTATATGCAGCTATCTGCAAAGCATAACCTGTAATCTTAGTAGAAGGACATACTTAATCACTCATGTTGAGTTATTCTCTTCTTAAGGCTCTCAAAAAATTGAGTTATTTGCACTGGTGGTCACACAACTCGACAGCTATGTGCACTTAAGTCACACATCTGGATAACTGAATTTTTTGGTCACACAACTCGTCATCTGGTGCACTTAAGTCACTGACCCCACCTGTCAGGCCGTTTTCCGTTGAAGTTGATGCTGACTGGACACGTAATTTTGCAAAAAAACCCTGTATTTTTGTACATTTGCAAAAAAAAAAACCCTGTATTTTTGGACATTTCAAAAATTCAGGGGTTTTTTTTGAAAAAAATACAGGGGGGTTTTGCAAATGTACAAAAATACAGGGTTTTTTTTGCAAAATTACGTGTCCAGTCAGCATCAACTTCAACGGAAAACGGCCTGACAGGTGGGGTCAGTGACTTAAGTGCACCAGATGACGAGTTGTGTGACCAAAAAATTCAGTTATCCAGATGTGTGACTTAAGTGCACATAGCTGTCGAGTTGTGTGACCACCAGTGCAAATAACTCCAAAAAATTGCAAGACTTAGAAGAATTTTTTTGTCACACCAAGATATGGTACAAACAATAGCTAACGCCAATGATTGTTATCAAACCAATCAGAAATGTGTACATATTCTTCTCGCTGCTAGAGATGACAGAGAACAATCCATGCACTACATATATATCTAAATACTCCGTATTAAAGTTGGACTGCATTTAACCATAAACATACACATCGGGATGAACGTACTAACCTGCTAGGCCGGCAATATCCATTGTCGTTTCCTTTTTCCTTTCTGATTGTTGGGACTGAACTATGATGTAGTTGGAGACTCAGCCACTTGCTTGACGCCGCAGAGGCATTGTGCATCATTCAAACAACCTGGCGAGCAAACAAAATTATGCAAGGTAAACATGGAATTCATCCTTGGCGCCCCCATGAATCTAGTATGGCATCGATCTTTGATGTGCAGGTTGTTGCGTGGAGGCAGGGAAGCAGCGTCCTCACGAAGGGCTGGGCCGGAGCGTCTTCATAGGCAGGGCCGCAGCGTGCTCACGCCGGACAGGGCGGCGGCGTCCGGGAAAATTATAACAGATAATTTTGGACGCCCTGTCGATGCGCTCCCTCGGGAGTAGCTTCCCCCGTCCCGCATTCCGCCTCACTGCCTCCGCGCCGCCGCCGCCCAACACCTGTAGGAGGACCACTTGACGGCATCCCGTTTGGTCAGGAGGAGAAGGTGTAAAGGAAGCTAAAGAACGGCGGCACGCCCGCACGCACCTGGGAGACACGGGAGCGCAGGTCGGAGAGGAGGCCGCCGACGGCGTCAGTGTTGCGGGCGTAGGCGTCGGAGGTCCGGTCGAGGGCATCAACGAGGATCGAGGAG
Source organism: Poa pratensis (assembly GCA_947311845.1). Classification (NCBI taxonomy): domain Eukaryota; kingdom Viridiplantae; phylum Streptophyta; class Magnoliopsida; order Poales; family Poaceae; genus Poa; species Poa pratensis. The sequence continues at coordinate 19,246,361 of CAMZMU010000108.1, read as the reverse complement.
GAGGCGCCTCCTCCGTGGGCGCGAACCGCCGCCGAGGAGTGGTAGGCGGCTGGAGTAACGCCGTCGCTAGTGAGATGAGCGCGGATAGCGGATTGGATCGTGATGGGAGGCGGTTTTCTCTGGTAGGCTATTTTTCGTGCGCCACTTCGTGGGGAGTGGGGACTGGGGAGGCGCGGTTTTCTCCTGGGTTTGGCTGCGCTAAACATGTTGAGCGTTAAACATTGTAGCGCTGTGGACAATAGGATAAACGTGTTGTACGGTTGAGATGCTTTGAATCTCCGCCCTCTGGGTCTTTTTATATTGGTCTAGATGTCGCGCTGAATGTTATCGAACAATGGTGATCGGATCCGCCCGTCACTGGCAGGCTGGGCCCGCTGGTCATTCGCTGACGAGACAGACTAGCTCCATTGTTGTGCGTATCGTGTGCATGTCGTCGGAAAAAATTGCACATAACACCAATAACACCAAGGTGCCATCGTTGCACATAAAACATAGTCAAAACACTAGTTGCAGCAAGTCCTAATTTTTGTGTAATAAGTTGCAGCGAGCCTAATAGAGAATTTGGAGCCTTAAAGTGTATCTGGCATGTGGATCTGTATTCCTGTACTGTATACCATAAATTATATGACAAATCAAACAAAGGAAACATAACGGTCGAAAAGATAGAAATTATGCACATCAAAAAAATGTGGGATCAATATAACAACACATATTTCATAAAAAGAATCAACATAAAATCTAACCATGACACTCATGGCGCTTACAAACTCAGGTATGTATAGATCCCGTGCTTGAAAAGAGGGTTATACAGTAGAGATGTGCCCCCCCCCCCCCTATCAGTTATTTGGGCATGTTCCAACTGGTTAGACTAAAACCCCCTATCAGTTATTTGGGCATGTTCCAACTGGTTAGACTAAAAAGGGGTTTGCTGCAAAATGGTTTTTGGTTTTGTGCTCTTTGAAACAGTAGCATCAAAACATTGTGTTATGTGCACGTGACCATGATGCGTCCTTGGTCAGTGACTCAGCGCAAACTGATGTGTAGTGTTGAGTGGTCTTTGTGGGAGGATGGAATCGACAGACTATGCATTTGTGTGGCTGTCGTGGCTCTTGGAAGGTTGCTTTTGTGCGCCAATGGTGTACCATATATCTGGACTGAGACCGGGCAACAAGATGCTACTCCTAGGTGGGCTGCCGATGGTGTCTCGCGGGATTCAGGCGACACACATCTAGGCGGGCGGTGGTCAAACTCTCGAGACCATCGTCTGACACGCAATCACTACGCTTTATCAGTATGGGTTTTGGTTGGCGGAGGAGCTCACACTGTGGCATCTTGGCATCATTTTTGGGGCACGTCTACTATGACCGTGCTTGCTTGTGTCGGCGATGCTAGGGTGTCTGGTCCGCCAACTTCAAGTTGTGTTATCCGCACAATGGGATGTTCAACTTGCTGCATCTGGTGAACTAGATGGTGGTTACATCAGACAAGGGGGTGCGACAGTGTGTGATGGTGCAGGGCCCAAGGCATGGTTGAACTGTCGTGTTATTCCAAAACTAAACAACCTAGTTATCCCCTTTTTGATGGAATTGGATTCTTCCATCCTCGTTGTGAAGGTCTCGGCCACTTCATCGCGTTGCGGGCACGTTTGTGAATGGCGTCTAGGCTAGTGAGCTGTTGAGGTGTATGCGATAATGTCCGTTTAATTAGTGGCAGTCGTTTGCAGTCTTGGTGTGGGTGTTCAGTTGTAATAGCATAGTTTTAGGCTTGTACAAACCTCTTACAGTGTTGGTGTGGGTGTTCAGTTTTCTTGAAAAAAGAGAGAGAGAAAATCAGGAATAGAGAAGGAGAGGGGTTGGGAAGAAAAGTTGTCCTGACAGGGGGACCCCTCTCGCAGCAATCCACCTAGGGATCAGGTCCGCGTATCCCTAACTGACTGGTTGGGCCCACTGGTCAGTCAGAGGCAAAGGTTCTTTCCCATATAGCAGAGCGAGTGCCACCCCTGCGCTGAGGCCGTTTGCTCCGATCGATCACCTATTTCCGTCCGCAGAGCCGATCGGAAGCAGAGCGAGGTTTCGTGTTCACGCCGCCGAGGGGAAGCGGAGCGGGAGAGGCGGGGGAATCGAGCAGGAGGGGCCGCGCGCGGGGTAGTCAGCGGAGGCGGCGCGGGCGGAGATGACGGACGGCCACTTCTTCAACAACATCCTCCTGGGAGGCCGCACCGGCACGGTGAGCGCCGCCCTCCCTCCCTCCTCCTCCCGCGGCATTGCGTCAATTCCCTAGGGTTTCGCGAGATTTCGACACCAATCGCGGGGTTCCGAGTTGGCCGTACGTTGCGGCGGACGGTTGTGACTCGTTCCGCCGCCATGGTTGATCGTACGTGGTCCCGCATTGGGCGGATTTAGGGTTTTATTGCGGCGTATCGGGCTCGTTTTGGTGCGCTAGCAGTTGGGTCGAACCGAGCGCTTGGTAGGAGATGTCGCCGCCTCTGATTTGTTTGATTTCGTGATAGTGGCGCGGCTGTAACCGAATCCCTGCCGAGGGTTTTAGGCGAAGTCTTAGATTTCGCTCCAGGGCGGCTGCTGCAGCGAACAGGGATTTTCTGAACCACCGGAATTTGGCAGGTTGCTTAATCCGTACACCCTGCTGTGGAATCCGGTCGAATTAGATATAAGTGAGGGCTTGGCATGTGTTATACTGCTGCAAATTAGGAAGTGTGGATCATAATTTTAACACTTCAAAGCTCGAAATTCAGAGTTGATGTTTGCCATGACTGCAAATAGTTTTTGTTCCGTACAGTGAACTTGACTGAACTATGCTTCTCTTGGCCCTTGAATTGGAACTGCTTGCATCAGTCATTCATTACACATCAATGCGTGATTCTCTATTATCTTCATGTAGAGTAATGTCATAACACCTTTTGTATATTTAATGACTTCGAGACTGCAAGTTATGACTCCCTTCATTCTTTCAAAATCTTCACCCAATATTCATGAATAGTATTTGATCAATTTATTTCGTTTCAGTATATTGAAAACCTCATGTTTCGTCACTCTTGCTTCTGTACAGAATCCTGGCCAGTTTAAAGTGCATTCTGGAGGGCTTACATGGAACAGACAAGGTGGAGGAAAGACGATCAAGATTGATAAAGATGATATAAGGTCTGTAAACTGGATGAAACTCCCCAGGGCATATCAGCTTGAATTCAGGACCAAAGATGGCCTGTTCTACAAGTTTATTGGCTTCCGGGAACAGGTTAATATTTCCTTATCACTCTTTCATTTTTATATAATTGAGTATGATATGCTAGATCTGCTGTGAAGAGGCTTCTGGAAACACGAAAGATGTTTACCGTATGAGCTACTACCATCTTAGAACAATGTTTTATTTTTTCTTAATCAAAATAGATGCTTAGTAGTTTGCCGAACACAGAAGACGTAAAATAGAACTAGCATTACCCAATACGTGTAGCATTGTCAACACTCATGAAGACCCGGATTTCCCCTTCTTGATTTGTTGTATTACAGTCATGTTATTATGAGATACATTGCATATGCTTGTGTATGGCTGAAAATCATGTCGACGATGAACATTTTTGGTTTTCCCAGGCCAGGTATAGGTAACCTTAATTTATATTCTTCCAGTTTTATCGTATGACTCGTCATATGTTCCTTACCAAACCTGCGTTTGAGAAATCCTAGCTTCATTCTCTGTATCATGTGATCTGTATTTGAATCAGGGTGAAGTTGCAAACTGGTTGCTATGTACTATTGTATCATATGGTGTGCCCGAGTTATCATCTTTTAGAACCAATATTCTTCCGTGATTACGTATTTGTATATATGAACCTAATGGAAATATTGAAGGAACAGTTTACAGAATGGCGCTTGAATAATCTACACAACATGCTGTCTTAGTCATTCTATACCATGAAAAGGGTCCTGATACTCTATTGAGGGGTGCATCTCGTTCAAGAGGGGAGCCTTTGAGTTTTTCACCACTATGAGTATTACCTTTAGATTTGTCCAAGACTTTAACCATCAGATTTCTATTAGATAAGCTGGATTTTTTTTCAAATAGCCGGTAAACTATATGAGTATTGCTAGCAGCAATGAGTGGTGATTTAGTGTATTCTGCTGATGCGATGTTCATCATCAACTTCCTCTTGTAGGATGTAAGCAACCTGACCAACTTTATGGAAAAGAATATGGGCATCTCACCAGATGAAAAGCAGTTATCTGTTAGTGGTCATAACTGGGGAAGCGTTGATATAGAGGGTAAGCTTCATACACTTCAATTTCTGTAAACAATATTCAGTTCTAACTCTATTTTTGAGTCAAAATTTCCATTGTAGGAAGCAAGCTTACCTTTATGGTTGGTTCGAAGCAAGCATTTGAAGTTTTTCTAGCAGACGTCTCACAAACCAGATGCAAGGCAAAACAGATGTTCTCTTGGAGTTTCATCTTGATGATACTACTGGTGCTAATGAGGTTTGTAGGCATCCTCTCACTGTTTCTGCATTCACATCCAAGTAAAAGTAATTATTTATGGTTCTATTTATCACTGTCCTCATGCACAAGTTGGGTGCTGATTTCAAATACTATCTTCTGTGATTGTAGAAAGATTCGCTCATGGATATGAGTTTTCATGTACCTACGTCAAATACTCAATTTGTTGGAGACGAGAATCGCAGTTCGGCCCAGGTGAGGTGCCATGCAACATGATTACATGAAGCACATTGACATGTGAAATACTGACTACTGAAATATTCTCGTTTTTCTTTTGTTTTTTAGATGGTGTGGGAGGAAATATTGAAAGGGTCTGATGGCTTGGCTTCTTCTGAAGTGGTGGTCACCTTTGAAGGAACAGCTATTCTTACACCAAGGTGGGAAATATGGACAATTTTATGTATTCGAAACTCAAGCTGACCTCTTTATGGTTATGTTCTGTATGCTTTCCTACAAAAGTAATAGATCTTTGGCGATGCAGAGGACGATATGGTGTTGAGCTTCATCTTTCATTTATGCGGCTTCAAGCACAAGCTAATGATTTTAAAATCCAATATAGCAGCATTATTCGCCTCTTTGTTTTGCCAAAGGTTATGTTTGTTTTGTATTTACCGTGTTCACTGCTTTGACGTTGTTCATTGTTGATGATATACATGAAAGTAATTGTGTGGCATGAATGTGCTTTGCAGTCAACTCATACAATTGTGGTTGTCACTCTTGATCCGCCAATCCGTAAAGGGCAAACACTGTATCCTCACATTGTCATTCAGGTTATGTGATGCAAAATATGTTTGTGATGTTTAGATGTTTTGTTATGTTCGGCCACTAGTGTTTGTTTTGGTAGACAGTCCAGCAATTATTTAACTGTTTCTCTTATTCTCTGACAGTTTGAGACAGATACAATCGTCCAGAAAAACATGAAATTAAGCAGAGAGCTTCTTGCTGAAAAATACAAAGGCAGGTTGGAGGAATCTTATCAGGTGAAAGTCTTGTTAATTTTTTTTTGAGATTTAAAGTCTTGTTAATTGAAACAGCAGGCACTTTTTCTTTTGTTGATTCATTTGAAATGGAACCGCAAACCCTGCTTATAAGATGAAATAATGAAATGTGCACGGAAATTGGTCAAGGAGAGTTTTGTTAGTACTAAAAACTCCACCTAGGACTTCTGTAAGCCACCTGCGACTTATTTCTAGTAGCAAATTGAATCTTCCCTTTTTGTGTGGTTAAGAATCACAGGCAGGTTGGAGGAATATTATCAGGTGAAAGTCTTGTTAATTGAAACAATCGGCACTTTTGCTTTTTTTGATTCATTTTAAATGGAACCGCTGACCCTGCTTATAAGATGAAATGTGCACGGGAATTGGTCAAGGGAGTTTTGTTAGTACTAAAAACTCCACCTAGGACTTCTGTAAGCCACCTGCGGCTCATTTCTATTAGCAAATTGAATCTTCCCTTTTTTTTGTGGTTAAGAATCGCATTCAACCTTTCATCATACTTGAATTGCATTTAGAAGCTGAGGCTTAAGTTTAGTCAAGCAGCCTTCGTTTCCAAAAGACTATCCTCTTAAGAACTTATTGTATATATGAACATGGTTTTGGGACAGATCATGGTTATATCTTCCTAAGTGTAGACACCAACTACCTCATTAGCTGGAAAGAACAAAATCGATGGGCATATGAGAGACACAATGTTAGGTCCCAATGGAAGGTTTATTACCACATAATTCCTTTACTTTCAAATTTCAACCTGTCCATTGTAAAACAGATTCTGCTATATATTGGTGTTTTCCTTTTAATGTAGCTTGTCCTTCTTACTTAGTATTAACATATTCTCCTCTCTCAATTTTATTTGTGGTCTGGTAGTGGTAATTACCCATGTTGATAAATCAACTAACCGATACTGAGTTTTTGCCTACCCATAGGGTCTAGCACATGAGGTATTCGTCAAAGCCCTTCGTGGTCTATCTGGTGCTAGAGTCACAAGGCCAGGCTCTTTCAGAAGTTTCCAAGATGGTTATGCAGTTAAATCATCACTAAAAGCTGAAGATGGACTGTTGTATCCACTTGAAAAGGCCTTCTTCTTTCTACCGAAGCCCCCTACGCTCATTTTAGATGAAGAGGTGTTACTTTTACCCTATGCTGGAGATTTATTCTCCATCCGTTCATGCATTGCTGAATGCATATCATAGTCAAACCATTGGAATTTTTAACCATAATGCCTGTTTGCTACTATTTAATGTAGATCGAGTTTGTTGAATTCCAACGCCATGGTTCTGGGGGCGCCAGTATGTCATCTCATTATTTCGACCTCCTCGTCAAGCTAAAAAATGACCAAGAGCATCTCTTCAGGAATATTCAAAGGAGTGAATACCATAACCTCTTCAACTTTATCAAGTATGTGCCTTTCTGTTAGCTTGGTCCACCCTTGCTAAATTTACACATAAGACTTATGGGCGTCGTTTCTTGTTTCTGGTCAAATTTTAAGTGGAAAGAACTTGAAAATAATGAACTTGGAGATGGTCAAGGTACAAGTGGTGGGGTTGCAGATATTCTAATGGACACTGAGTATGATGCTGATGATCATATTCTGGAGAGAATAAAAACTCAGGCTGGGGATGAGGACAGTGACGAAGAGGTAGATTGCCTTTTGTATGCTTGTTCCTTGGTGCTGACTTGTTTAATCTTGTTACCAAGTCACTTTATACACTTGTGTTTTTTGTCGCGGCATGTTAGGATGAAGATTTTGTTCTACATAAGGATGATGCTGGATCTCCTACTGATGACTCTGGTGGTGAGGATTCAGATGCTAGTGAAAGTGGTGGTGAAAAGGAGGTAATTAGATTCTTATTGGCTGTCGAAGGACTGAAGTTTGAATTCGAATATGATAATGATCTCTTGTTATTTGTGTTTTGTTCTCCAGAAATCATCCAAAAAGGAAGCCAGCAGCTCAAAGCCACCTGTGAAAAGGAAGCCTAAGGGCAGGGACGGCGAAGGTTCAGAGAAAAGGAAGCCAAAGAAGAAAAAAGATCCTAAAGCCCCCAAAAGAGCAATTTTGCCATTCATGTACTTCAATGGCTCAGCGGGCAGTAAGTTACTCTAGCCAAGCTTTGTAGCCACTAGCCACTATGTTAATTTATAAATTAATGAGTATTAAACTGAATGAAGCAAGAGTTATCTTTGGGTAAAAGTTCAGCAGCGCAGTAGGCTATATTTACTATAGAAACGCATATCATTAGTTATGATTTCTCAAGTATTGAACGACAGGGTTTTGTCCTTAATTCAGTGTCATATGAAAACAAAACTTAAAACCAGTTAAGCGCCATTCCTTGATTCATAGCTGAATTCTTTCTGAGGCTGCTAGATATGAGATCTTGAACATGTATGATTTATCTCCTAGTTTCGTGGCACAGGTTGTGAAGGAGAAGAACCCAGATTTGCCTCCAACCGAAATTGCAAAGAAGCTTGGCGAGATATGGCAAAAGATGTCAAGTAATATTCTTAATCATTATATTCCCCAGCACATTTTTTCTCCCATTCGTGTATGCACACATCGGTTGCATTCGCAGATACAGTAAAATCTTTGTGCTCATGGTTTTGTTGCTCCGTGTCATGGGCAGCCGAAGAGAAGCAACCTTACGTTCAGCAGTCTCAAGTCGACAAGAAGCGGTACGAGAAGGAATCTGCTATCTACCGTGCTGGTGCTGCAGCCCCAGCGGACGCTGATTCCGACTAGACGACTCACCCACACTTGTGCAGTCGACACGATCGAGGAATCTGTTTTTCTTTTTCTTTCGGGAGATTTAGGAATACGTTAATCACGAATAGTGCAGTTTGGACAAGTAGAACAAGAATGCTAAAATGAAATTGAATATTCCACGAAGGGCTATCTTTCAGTCTTTGGGAACGCGCTCATTTACAAATTACAACACTTGCCTTTGACTCACGGGCTAAGAGACCTTGATCGCTCGTCATGGAAGTTCTGCGCAAGTGTCTGACAGGAGTACATATGCAACTGCAGAAAAGCGAAATAAAATCATTTTGAAAATTAAACGTATGATATTCTCTTTCATAACAAAAATAGTGTAAGCAAAACTCATGAACTATGAGAACAACTCAACTACCACAAACGATCCAGCGTGACATGTCATATTAGTTTGCACAACAGGTATATTTATGAACCGGAAGTATACAAATTTATGTACAGTGTATTTTCCAGATATAAATACTACTAGTATAAACTACGCTTGGTAAAATATATTTCCGTGAAAAGATTCCTTTTCTTAAAAGAAGACCCGACGTTAATCTCATAATTTTTTTCTTCTAACTTCATTATGATGAATGGTCAAACAATGTTCAAACTCCAAGACATACTTGTCAAAAGGCTCAACTCTCACATTACTATTCTTCGGATCACACCTTGAACACCACTTTGGCCATCATTAAATACTTTTCATGCTCTCACAATATCTTGAGATGCAAAATGAATTATTCACTTTCTTGCATGCTCAAAGCCTTGATCAATTAGGGCTCAACTACGAGCTCATCAAGATCTTGACTTAGAGCCATATGCTGAATCTTCTCTTGAAATCAAACACTAAAGATCTTGATACTTCATGCCTAACACGTACGTAAGTTAGAGCATGTCTTCCTTTGAGTTTCGCACAAGAACTCGTCACCATTTGTTCTCATTTATCATATCATATTCATATCTTCATAGCAATGATCTTGATGCCAATATTCAAACTATATTTTATCTTCGTGGCGTCCAAACTTGAATCCAACACATGGATTTCATATCATTACCTATGCAAACGCCCTTCAAATATAACTGAATGAAACCATTACTCAGGATGGTTTGTCATTAATTGAATGAAACCATTACTCAGTTGAGACTGGAGCTCACCGATTTGGAAGAATCAACGCTTATTTGAAGAGCTCGCGACATCATGTCCAACACCAATCTTCCTCTTTGGAAAATCACCGGAGACACCCCACCACCTCTATCCCGACCAAACCTGGCCAACGGGCCGGCACGGCACGGCCCAGGCCCACCTAGCTGCTGGCGGGCCTGGCACGGCACGGCATGTCGAGGCCCGTTTAGTAAGTGGGCTGTGCCGTGCGGCACGCGGGCCTGGCCTAAAGGCCCAGGCACGGCACACCATCTAAATGGGCCGGCCCGCGACACGTTTAGGCACGATAATTAGCCATCGATCCTGTTAAAAGACATGTATGGCAGCGTGGTGGAGTGGTTTGGCCGGCAGGCACGCTCGCGCGTGGTCGCGAGTTCGACTCCAGACCAACGCAGGCTTAACAAATATTTATTTTGCAGGTCTCGGCAGCTAAACGGGCCGTGCCGTGCCGGCACGCGGGCCTCGCCTCCAGGCCCAGGCGTGCCGCGGGCCAGGCACGACCCGTTTAGGTGCGTGCCATGCCAGGCCCCTGGCGGGCCAGGCACGCGTGCTCACGGGCCGGCCCGCAAGCACGGGCCCAGATGGCCAGGTTTGATCCCGACCCAACAGGAGATTACCGTCAAGTGTTTCGGTACTAAGATCATCTCCAGCGGCACCCCCCCCCCCCCCCACCTGTCCGGCATCCCCGAGCGGGCCTACAAACTTGGGGGCGATCGACTAGGGGGTATCATACAATGCTCGGAGAAGCCATCCGACAGACAGGTCTTGCATGTCATACAAACGGAATGACATAGGCCAGAAGTCATTTGCACCCCTACCCCGTTCACAAGTTTCTCCTACCCGGCGACTTGCGCCACCATCATCGCCATCTCCGCAACCCCATGTCAATGACGGCCCTTACCGTCGCCATGGAGAGTGAGCGTGATGCTAACCTGGTGTTCCGTGAGCCGCATGAGTACTAGCCCCCCCCCCCCCCTTGCCGAGCCACATCCTGATGTGCCGACCGAATTCTCTGATTTTCTCCGCCATGCATCAACAAATTCTTGATGAAACAACTCATGCTCGACTGCATAATGATCTAGCCGCGCACTTGTGGGTGAGCCGAGGACACGAGCATGTTATTTTCTGAAAGTTTCCGAATTTGAATTTAAATTGTTGTAGTAACTATATTTTTCGTGTGTTACAATTATTATTGTACTATGCAATTGTTTGACAAAAAATGATAGGGTCGGCCGTTTTGGGGTGTGTGTGGTAGAGTTCCTCTAAGAATCCATCTACTAAAACACCCATGTCTGAAACATAATCAAGAATCTCGAACCAACTAAGCTCTAAGCAGACATTTTTTTCACTTATTTAAAATATGTAAATGTAAGCGAGAGCAAAACCAGATTTTAGTGTAACTTCAAAACGAAAAGGAAGAATTGCACGGGAGACAAGACAAGCAACCGGACCGGAATCCGATCGACTGGACCGCGCATTGGTATAAACAGTCCGGTCTCGCCACGCCACGCTCTACATAAAGCGAACCGACCTCACGTACGCATCGTACGGCAACTCGTTCCCTGTGCATACAACTCGCCGGACTAGAGGGTCCTTCCCGATCGAATCCTAACCCCTTCCCCAAGCCTAGGCCGCCAGGGTAGGGTTTTCGTCGTCGTCGCCGGCCATCGTGCACACCCCCTGCGCGCAGCAATGGCGGTGGCGGCGGCGCCCATCGGACGCTACGTCTTCCTCATCGGCACTGGTGCGTCGCCCTGTTAATTTTCGTGCTCTGTGAGCACTGCTTCGTTTGTTTACCTCCCGGGCGTGTTTTTCGTGACGGATCTATCTATCGCGCAGGTTTTGTTGGCTCCGTCGTCATGAAGGACGGCCGCGCCGGCCGCATCATCGACCTCCTCAAGGAGTTCCAGGTGCGCGCGCCATTGCCATCTTCATCCGTCATCGACTAATCGGCGAGAGCGCATGTTTGATTCCTCTCTTTCTGACCTTATGCGCGTTTTCACGGTTGTTTCGCAGGAGTTTGTGCAAGAGAAAGGAGCAGAAGGCAGCGCCGTCGCCGTCGACAAGCTCGCGCTCGTGCGGGTGGAGGTGTGTGATCTCTGTATATTGCCCTTATGGTGATTTGTCGATGGTCGGCATGCAAAGTACTCCATGTTTTTACATCAGTTGCGAGATGAAACTAATTATGTCTCAATCAATTTTAGATGGAGAATCTGAGTAGGGAGATTCGGCAGTTGAATATCACTCCTAATATTATTCGTTATGAATCTGGCAACAAAGGTATGTCTTAATAGACATTCATTACCTTTTTCTTAAGGCAAAATCTTTGTATTTTATATTGATATGGAAGGAGAAAACATCCACGATCTAAGCCAACTTAAGAAAACGAAAAAAACATTAGGAAAGTAAAAAACTTGGATGGTTAATTCCGCTAGCTTCTTTTGTGCCTGCAAGGATCCATTTCCTGTCTTCGTCTTTGATCCGTTGGAATAGCATGGATGACAGAGCGAATTTGTTGTTGAAGACTCGCTCATTCCTCTCCTTCCATAACTCGAATCAGATCCCTTGTCAGCTTAGTATCAATACGTTTCGTCAACGTCGTGTTTAAGCATTGTTCTAAAAATCGGCCGAATCACCGATTAACTGGCCGAGTAATCGCTATTCAGTGGGTCACCGAAACGAAATCAACATATTCGGTGGATTAACTGGCCAGGCCCATTAATCGGTCTGACAAGCCGATTAATCGGGAATCTCCCGATTAACTGCAGTCCGATGGGTGCACAACGGCCTAAAAAATCATATATTTTGGTTGGAACTTGGAAGTCTAGGTCATGGCAGATGGAAGTCGATGGTTTAGTGGGCTTTTGGGCCAAGAGAACTATGGGCTGAGTAGGCAGATGTCGATATACTATCTATTTCCTTCTCATATATTTGTTTTATGTAGACATTTGCTAGTTAACTAGCCGAATAATGGTCGACCAGTTAATCGGCCGATTCGCCGATTAATCCCTATTCAGTGGCCGAGCGAGCCGTTACCAGCTAACGAATTCCCGAACAATGTGTTTAAGTAATGAAGGATGTGGAATATGGAATGTAATCTTGCACATATAAGAACACAAAAGCATAGCAGTGTGTGTACGTAACAAAAAAAAAGTTCCTTAATGATGTTCTTTCTTTCAATCTGCATGCACATAGCTGCTAACCTTTTCTTAAATATCTATTTGCAGTTTTGTCAGCTTTGATTGTACCTGCTGCAGCTGTTGGTGCGGTTGGCTATGCTTACATGTGGTGGAAAGTACGTGTTCTACTTTATGCTAGCTCTGATTTTTCAACGATATTTGCAATATTTGTTGGGTGAAACCATGTATACTGAAGTGTTTATTTTTCGGGTGGCGGTTGCTGCATTGTTTCTAATTATCTGAAATACTAGTTTACCCTTCTCGATATGCACACATGCACATGAATTTCTTGCTTATCCAATTGTCATTTATTTGATCTTGTGCAGTCCTGGTTATCTGCCTAGTAGTGATTGGTTTTATTCATGCTTCAACGTTGTGATCAAATCAGAATTTTATTGATTTATTTATCGTGTATTTACTTGTATCTGCATGCTTTCAGGGTATCACATTTTCTAGCATTATGTATGTCACAAAGCAAAACATGGCGAATGCTGTTTCAAGCATGACAAAGCACCTGGAACAAGTCCAGACCTCTCTTGCTGTAAGTATAAAATACTCCTGGAGCTTCTAGATAATGATAGTTTCGTTTATTGTGCAATGCTTGTCTATTCTAACCTTCTTGGTTTAATACAGTCGTGAGGTAGAGCACCATCAATCTTTGTGCCTCAAAAATTATAACTGCTCGTGTTTATTATCACTATGGATTTTATATAATTTCGTTTGACCATACAAGTACCCATTTGCTCTCAGATAATATTTGACGTGATAGTCACCAATTGTCCTTGTCCTACTGCTGCCCCTCTTTAAAAGTAATTATGGACAGAAAAAATTGAATGGATTTTTTCTTAACAATATAATTTCTCAAACATATGTTTTTAAAAATTTATTTAGAGGGTGTATTTTCTCCGACGCTGCATATGTTTTGTTATTACTAGTATGTACACTAGTACTCTATTTCGCCTTTGCAACCTAGATTATGCAAACAGATTCTCAAACTGCCCTGATCGATACGTTTTCAAAAAAGGCTGATAAATTTTAATATGCGCATGTTTTGCCTATTTTAATGGTAGAAATCTTGAATATTTTTTATTATATTGTTTCCCTTTTACGTTCAGCAGATTATTTGATTCTCAAGTACTGACATTTTTCTCAATCTGAAGGCTGCTAAGAGGCACTTAACACAGCGCATCCAGAAGGTGGATGATAAATTGGATAAGCAAAAGGAGATTTCTGGACAAATAAGAGAGGAGGTACTTCCTTTTCTTATGCTTTCGTTCAGTGCCAACTGCAACACGGCGTAGCTTAATTTGGAACCGAGATTGTTGGACTTCGTGAAAAATTTCAGTGTTTGAGTTGTACTGAAGTTAACATCTTATTAATAATTTGTTACACGAAGACTTCAGTGTGTGGTGCATAATCGCTAATGTCTTCTCCTTCAGGTTACGGGCGCGCGACTGAAACTCCAGGACATTGGTGCAGAAATGGAAAATCTGAAGAAGTTGGCTTTTAATATGGTATAAGCTTTTTCTTTTACCCATCATTTTCACCATGCTGATTGGCATTCTTTCAGTTTTGCTGTAACGTAAATTCCGTTGTTGCTTTGTAGGATGGGAAGTTGGATTCTATTCAAGACAAACAGGTAAGGCCTCTCTCACCTCCAAGTGTTTCATTGCTTCGATCTTCTTAAATGTTTTATTCCAGTGTGGTGACTAACGTGATTCCATCCACAGGATTGCCAATTGGCTGGTGTGACATATCTCCTCCAATTCGTAGAACCGAATGGCGCGATGACGCCAGATCGCCTGGTGAGAACCTAACCAGAAATTAATGCTTTTGCAATCACATATAAATCGCTCTCTTCTAATATCGCCATGTTCATTTGCTGCAACAGCAAGGCTTGAAGCGTCCGGTGGTTACAAGATCTCTGAAGCAAATGGAGCTCCCGGTTAGTTGTCTTGTCTCATCCAGAACCTTTCTTCATGGTTAGGCACTGTGATTATGTTATCGTTGTCTGATCGGAACCATTTTCGTTTTACAGGGCCTGGAGTTTGGGCTGCGGCTGCTGGCGCTGGAACAATCTGGGAAAGGAGCAGGACTGGCGCTTCCACCGCCGGTCAAAGCACCCTACTGATTCAGATTCTTCTTGTGTGGTCGGCTGAGTTGAGGCGCTCGCCAATTTATTCCTAGTTTGTATAGGTTATAACATAAATACGAGTTACACTGAAGAAAGTGCCATTTAGCCGTCTTTGTTTCTCGAACCTAACCGTACTAGTTAACTGGAGATGGCGTCCTAACTATTTTTTGCGTACTGCTTTGTTGGTTTATGCAGAGTGTTTGATGGTTGGTTGAACGATCTGGAAGCTTCTCAGTACCTTTGTTTTTACGTGTCAACTGATTTTTATGTTCCTTTGATATTCGACGAATATTAGTTCAGTTTTTGCAACAGTTGCAGCATAATGGCCAAGGCCACCTTGATCTTACCAAGTATGACCGTCAGTTGCTTTGAGAGATACAAAGAGGAACACTGACAGTATATACAGGTTCAGTGCCGTCAGAAGTGACGGTACAACATAGGCTCCCTTTACGATCTCTTTCGAGTTTGGGTCAAGGTCAGCCAGCCAATCTTCCAATGACTTCCCAGTCCACACGCAAATGATGATAGGAAGAACAGCAGAAAAACTATACCTCGGATGGTAATAATTTTATTTCGAACTTCAACGGCTCAGACTTGAAACAGGAAAAGGCAAAAAAAAAAGTGGTGGTTCGCTGGAGTAGGCTGCGAGGCCCAAGTGGTCCGGGAGTGCAGCGGCCCGTTATCCTTCCACCGTTGGAAGCGGGCAGTTGTCGCTGCTCTGTGAAGCCAGCCTCACGCTGTGCCTGCCACATCATGGGCTGTGAGACCCAGCTTTCGCTCAGGACCCAACAGTCCACTACGCAACTTGGAACGGGCGGGCCAGCAATAGCACTCCCGGACCGGGCCCGCAGCGCCACGGCAGCGTCCACACCACCTTAATGCCCCCACTTGGGTTACAAGCACTCGCTACTGTGCTCGGCGATACTCTGTGTGGAGAGTGCTATTTAAGCTGGTGTAAATCTTCCTCAGGTAGCGAGGTGGGACTAAAAAGGGTGAGGTGCTGTGTGCATGCTCGACGGTACGGATGGTGGGTGGGAAACGTGATTGTCCACTGGGCTTTTATGGCCTTGTCGTTTGGTGCTCATAAACAAGGCCGTGTGAAACTGCCTGGACTGCAACGTTTTGTTTTTTAAACGAAGCCTGACTGCTACTAATTTGAACGTGCACTCAATCTGAAGGCTGCTCAAAGGAAAGCGCATCCAAAAGGTGGATGAAAATTCATCTCAGAAGGTGGATGATAAATTGGATAGCAAAGTAAGAATTCTGGACAAAAAAGACATGAGGTAGTTCCTTTATTTTTGTTCTCCATAATGCCAACTGCAACTCGGTGTAGCTTAATTTAGAACTGAGATTATAGGACTTAGCCATCGATGCACAGTAGTAATTCTTTTTCAGTGTTTGAGTTGTACTGAAGTTAGCAGTTTAAATCACTTGGTACATGAAGACTTCAGTGTGTGGTGCATAATCACAAATGAAAGTCCAGGACATTGGTGTCGAATGGAAAATCACAATAAGTTGGCTTTTAATATGGTAAGCTTCCATTTGACCTGTCATATTCACCATACTGATTGGCATTCTTTCAGTTGTGCTATATCCGACAAATCAAAATTTGATTGAAACACACATAGGACAATAGTCATCACAAGAACAGTATGCAAAAAAAAAGGCCACTTGACTCTTTCTATTGTATGGCGTTACTAAAATTTTCCCCATTAACGCCTCTGTAATCAAGCAAAATAAAGTTCTTTCAACAAACAAGCTGTCACTTGGGTCCAGCCTTCCCATAAGAGTCGCGCAGGGTAACAGTCCTGTTGAACACAAGCTTCTCCGGCGTCGAGTCCGTGTCCACAGCAAAGTAGCCTGGAATTACATCCAAGCATGACAGTCAGTTGCGTTGAGAGATACAGAGAGGAACACTGACACTATATACAGGTTCAGAGATTTTACCAAGCCGCTCAAACTGGAACTTGTCACCCAGGACAGCGGTCGCAAGTGACGGTACAGCATAGGCGCCCTTCACAATCTCTTTCGAGTTCGGGTTAAGGTCGCCCAGCCAATCTTCCAATTCAGCAGGATTCTAAGAGAGCAACAAAGCCATTCATTAGAAGTGACTTTCCAGTCCACACACACACATCTGTGATGATAGCAAGAACAGCAGCAAAACTATACCTCCGATAGGAATAATTTCTCAAATAATCTTATTTCGACCTTCAACGGCTCAACTCCAGGTGCTGGCTCGGCAACCCAGTGCAGAACACCCTGCACAAAGATGCAAACCAAGTCAACATCTGGAAAAAAAAATGGTGTCCCAACTCCCTAACTAGAATTGTCAGATTTGACAAGATTCAAATGACCAGTCACCTTAGGTTTAGAAGTCTTTGAGGGGTCATACTCAGCTCGAATTTCAACAATTTCATCTGGATTATCACCATAAATAACCTCTGTGCATTTTATCGGGAATGCATACCTAGTAATTAAATAGACAAGTACCATGTTGTAAACATGCAGATATGGAGTAGGTGAACCATCAATAGTGAAGTAACTTCAGATCAACTTTCTCAACACAAGATCAGTAGTTCTACATCAATTACCTTAGCAGGGCAGATTTACCAGGTGCTAGCCCATAGTAATCTTTCGAGTCCTTAAGGCGAAAATCAGTTTTTTCAATGTAGACAGTTCTTGAGAAAGGAACCTGCATATAGGTAGCGCAGAACAAATTATGAATATTTTTGCTACAACAATTTTTCTGCATTCTTCTGACAGAATTTTAAGTAAGTTGTGCCATAACAACAACACCTATTCAGCTAGTCTTCCAATCATATACTGAACAAGAGAGGCACCTTGTAGTAGGACGAAGCTTCATCAGCGGAGCATCAGGCCACTTTCTTCCATCAAGGTCTATGACTTTTTCATCTTCCAAGTTAGTTATCACAACCTGATTTAGCAAAGGGAGGCACCATTAGTGTGTTAGGGAACTTGGCTAAAGACATGGAGTGGTTTGCAGCAGGAACTGAATGCCAAACCTTTAGAGGATGCAGCACAACCATGGTTCGAGAAGCTGTTTTATTAAGTTCTTCTCTGATATGATATTCGAGACGGTCGACGCGAATTAAGCTATTGTCACTGCACATAAAGAACATCACGGGCATATCAGTAGCAGAAACAGAGATTTTGTGGTTGAGCATCTGGTCCGAAGCATGGTTCATGCAAGCCATCTGTTTACTGTTATTCATGCTTTTACCTTCTTGTTATCCCAATTCCACGGATAAATGAATTAATTGCAGTTGCTGACACTCCCCGTCGCCGCAGTCCTGCCAGTGTTAACAGACGAGGATCATCCCACCCATCTACCCACTTCTCTGTCACAAGCCGATTCAACTGCAACATAACAAACAAGGACAACGGATATAAATATAGATGAAACAGGGTAATATTGATTTCTCGATTTTTAAACATACCTTTCTTTTTGACATCACAGTATTTGATATGTTCAGCCTTGAATACTCCCACACATGAGGCTGGTACAAGCCCAGGGCAACAAGTAGCCAGTAGTATGATGGGCGGCGTATGTCAAACTCAAGCGTGCACAACTATTGAATAACCACACTCAGTTAGTCATATTATTATAGTTCAAACAAACCAAAACTATATTGAAAAGGGAAACTTACTGAGTGTGTAATGTTTTCAAATGAGTCGACCATGCAATGGGCATAATCATAGCTTGGATAGATACACCATTTGTCACCAGCATGTGGATGAGGAGTGAACTATATGGGCATCAAAGAATTGAGTTAATCTATTTATGAGATATGGACATTCAATTCATCAATCGAGTCGTGTAACTTACTTTTATTCTATATGCAATTAAGTCAGACATATTTTTGTTATCATTCTGCATGTCCTGCTTCATTCGGAGAGTTGCTGCGCCCTCAGCGATCAACCCACGTCTCATGTCTTCAAATAATTTCAATGACTCTTCAATGGGCCTATCCCTCCATGGACTATCCATCTTCTTTTCCCTGTATTCCTTGATCTGTTCTCCAGTCTGGCAATCATATACGAGTCAGCATTTGCACAACATATTACTCAAGGACTTGATATGCATGTCCATTTCCTCCTTCATATTTACTAGTGCACCATCAAGAAAGAAGGAAAGAAAAGAACCTGGTGATCCACGTAGGCTAGTCCTTTCTGTATTAACTCAACTGCATGCTCATATAAAGCTTGAAAATAATCACTTGTATATGTAACTTTGTAGGGCTCCCATCCCATCCACTCGACTATCTCCTGAATGTGGTCAATATATTCCTTCTTTTCAGCTTCTGGATTTGTGTCATCGAACCTGTTATTCATAGTGTCATGAAAGAGTGCAAAAAACTGGAGCAGCAAGAATTCTAGGTAAACATTTCTAATGCAAAAAAATTGAAAATATATAATTAAATAGATGCAGTACATAAGGTACGCGAAGAAGCATAAATTTTCAAGCGGCATTTATTGGCATGGTCAAGACAGACATGAGTTGATAAATAAGTAGTCGGTACAAAATTGCCCTTAAAGTGGCATGAACAGGCCAGTAAAAGATATTAAATGACAAGGAGAAGAAAAAATGTTTCAAGTGGAAAAATATATGCTGTTACCTAAGGTAACAATGACCATTCCGCTCTTTAGCCAGTCCAAAATCAATAAACATAGCCTGAATCAGAATGAAGAATGTAAGCATAATATTCCATTTTCATGCAAGTGGTGTATATGAAATGCTTTCATGAATATTATAAACCTTGGCATGACCGATATGAAGATATCCATTAGGTTCTGGCGGGAAACGGGTCATCACTTTTCCACCAGTTTCCATAAGATGTTTCTCTAAAATCTCCTTTGTGTTATGCGCCCTCCATATATTCCCATTGCTGAAAAATATTTCAGTATGAACCTAGCATGCGAAAAGAATTCAAAACCACTTCAGTATATTTCTTACAAGTGACAACCAAAACTCAAAAAAAAACAGCCAATTAAAGTGCTTGAAGAATAACAGTGACCACATGGGGATATCAGATAACAGTAGTGTGCAGAATTAAAATACTAACAGAAATTCAATCACTTTAACTCACAGTTCATGATACCTTATTATTTTCGGCTGGCTGAGGAAATATAGTGTATGGGTTCAGTTCCTCCTCAGATGGCGGGGCAGCAGCGGCTACTGCAACTTTTTTCTCCTGTTTCACAGAAAGCACAGCTACCTAATTTAATAATCACAATAATCAAATCGTCAAACTTGAAACCAAAAGGGTCCACTTCAGCTCACCAACCTCAACTTTTGCTGGTTTTTCCTTCTTCTTCTTCACTGGTTTTACATTGTCAGCTTCCGTCTTTGGACCTAGTATCTCCACAAGCCTCTTCTCAATCTCCTCCTGTATGATAAAAACATGAAGAAGTTCAAAATAGAGCTAATACAACAAAAACAATTCAAGCGCTATATTTATAGCATTGTTTGGCACCTTCGTCGCCTTGGCATCGCCCCAGGGATGCTTCTTCCTAACCTGTCCGCATAGGCTACCAACTGGAAGAAGGATAAGGAGGATAAATGACCAGTTCCCTCAAGTAATTAATCACAAAATCGAGTAATATAAAAAGTGAAATGAAAGCCAACCGTTTATGTGATACCGCTGTTCTAATATAGCTTCCATATTTTCCTTTAGAACCTCGGCGACAGTTGAGTGAATCTCTTCAATCGAAACAACCACACCTGCAGTTACACGTCACGCTCGAACCAATAAGATGGTCGTTCGAAGGAATTGACTGAGAATATGCTACTCCAAAAAAATGTGTCCCTTTCATATCCGATCATAAAAAAATGTGAACTTGTCCTATATTAGCATCCAAACAACCACATTACCAAGTGTGGCATACATCAGTTATAATTTGCCGAAGCACATATACTTATATGACAAAACGTACCTACACCACAGGCTTCTTCAAACTTCCCAATATCCAAGGATTCATGACCAACATTAGTAAGAAATGATAGAGCAGCATCTAGCTGTGCAGGGATCTTTATCTGAATAGCGACATAAAGAAATACATCAGATTGACAGATTCACAGGACTAAGACGAATGATCTTTGGAACAGAATTCATTACTCATCTATGCTCCTGAAAAGGAACACATAATGCAAACTGATTGCTGAAAGTCGATTGGAGAATGAAGGTAGTAGACATACCTTTGTTGACACTATATAGTTAATGAGAGCAGGACGATGGACAAGGGCATTGTTCGGGTATTTAGTGGCAACCTATTTCATCCACAAGCAAGTGCACCCTCGTAAGTCATACATAAAAATACTCGAATGTATAAACTACAGAAAAATGACGGTACTCACTGCATAGAGAAGATTTCCAACTGACTTGTCACTTTCACTTATACCAGCCTGTTCATAAACAAATTCAGTTAAAAGGCAAACCATGGTATGCTTTGAATGGATAAATGGCACTGCTTTGGTCACAGTAAGTCAACGCAGCTTGCATCACAGAATAGCAGAAATACGATAGTAAGAAAGCAACAAGCAAAAACTGAAAACTAGCACGGTCAGCTACGCTATGAAAAGTTCTCTATAGTAAAAAACAACTCATGCAATACTGAAGATTCAATAAGGCATCACTCTGAAAATCATGACAGCATGAAAGACTGCAGATAGTGCAGCATCATCCTTACAAAAATTCCAGATGCATAAGAATAAGGCAGCTAACATTGAAACATGGGGTCAGCCCAGACAAAAATCTCACTAAGCTTCAAGGAGATCAGTCACAGACATCTACAGGTAAGGAAGACCGTTAATGAAATTGGAAAAACAAGAATTCCATTGTATCGGCTAGAAAAAGGGTACTATTAGAATTGAGCAAATGCAAACTAAATCAAGATGTCATATATCGTTCAGTAGGTGTTAGATTTGGGCATATCTAGATCAGACTTTACAGTTCAATTGCCGCAGGCGAGCTGGGACGAGGTAATTGAAGAAATAATAGTACAGGTTTCACATAAATCTGGAGAAACCAGACATCTATTAGCCTCTTCAGCAGAATTCTAACACTGAACAGCTAAATCCCACACCCTAAACACGGCAGCTAGCACACACAAACCAGCCCTCGTCCAATTCGAAGAGGCGTAGCCATGAAAGGCGTGGTTACCTCGGCTATGACGGCGGCTAGGTTGGCGGTGACCTTGCTGTTGACGAGCGCGTTCTCCGCCGTGCGCCGGTCGAGGCCGAGCGCCAGCAGCGTCTCCAGCTGCAGCGCCGGGGCCTTCTCCCCGTCGACCATCGCCGCCTTCCTCCGGCCTCGAGACGCAGGTGCGCGCGCGGGCGGGCGTCAGGCTTGGAGGCCGGACGGCGTGCTCGTCTCGCGGCGCCGAAACCCTGGACGGGAGAGGGGGAGTGGTGCGAGGCTTGCTGTGTTGATTTTGGGGAAAGTTTGTGGGTTTTGGCCGCAAATAAACCCTCCCGTCCTCCCGGCCCACGCTGCGTGCGGGACCCACGCGCGTGGGGTTATGTGACACGTTGTTTGAGTGGAGTGGGGTCCACGGTGGCTGACGAGCTCTTTTAGATGGACGGTTGCGAGCTGGCCATCGTCACGCCGAGCATCTCGGGCCGTCCATTTGTGCTGGCCGTGTGTGGAGTCACGATCACTCTTGTGCCACTTGTCTCACTTGCACGGTATTTTGACCTCTAAAATACTTCGTACTAAGACACAACTTGGGTGCCACGGTACCTCTTCCATGTGGATTGGATACATGGAGACTTGGTTCTGGAGAATCTTTTTGTACAGAGATTTGTCACGGAGTATCACATATTCACGGATAGAGATCCGGTAACGTCACTACATGAAGTCACATTGCGACTTTACCCTTTCATCTCCATCCGATTTCAATCCAACGGTCCAGATTTGAGTTGAAAATTCAAACTTTTTAGAAAAAATCGAACAAATTCCAGCACATAGTATATGCCTCATTGTATAATTGGATTCATTTGGTTAAACGGTTTATCGTTAAATCAATTTTTATGTTTTAAACTTAAAAAACTATTAAGTCATAAGCCAGTAATCCAGAGCAGACGAAACTTTCTCAGAATATATAACAAAAAGTATACTACGTGTTGGCATTTTTTTTTCGATTTTTTCTAAAAAGTGGGGTAAAGTCGCAGCGTGACTTCATATAGTCAAGTCACTAGATCTCTATTCCATATTCACATTCGGTCAGTGTGATAGGCACTTTTTTTTGAAAAAGGGAAGGCTGCACCGAAGGTCCATGGTTCCATTAGGTGCACGAGGACTCACAAAACAAAACAAAATCACAACCCAATCATATAGTTGTACAGAAACGACCCTTGGCATTAGAATTAGACTACAATCGAGTCCATCTCAGTAGATAGGACCTCGGCACAATTGTTGTCGTGAACGAAGCCATTTGGGACGAGAGAATTGCCTCATCGCTGCCACTTGCTTTTTGACACGTGGGGAGCAGGAGCCGCAGTAACACCACGAACCCTTGAGAACTCCTGATATAGAGAAGCCAACAATCTCCTACTTAGTTCTTTGGCTACGAGCTAAGGTTATTGGATGAATTCCCACCAAATACCTCTCCGGCAGCGGTCACTAACCATGGGAAACAACTGGGAGGAGAGATCAGTAGCTCTGGAAGCGGCTCATGCATTGGAGAAAAGCACAAGTACAACATGAAACTAAAACTAAAACCAATGGAGGCAAACAGTACACCAAACATGGACCTATAGCTAATATACACAGGGGCGAGCATTCCTCCTCCCTGTCCCTACACCAAGAAACAATCCCGCAAGTGGAGGAAGGGAGAGGAGCCGCGAAGATAAGGTCGGCTCTCAAGAGAAGTAATGATGAGAGAGAAAGAAAAGGGGGAAATGACACAGACACCTTTTTCGGTTCGATGCGATGGGCACATCGAATGTAGATTATTTTTAGTCTAACATGACTATTCTTTATTGACATCACCCAGCACTATGGTATCTAACCTGATAAACCTATTCTGCATCAGGGAAGTATGGTTCAAACCTTGGGGACAAACAACGCTCACCACATGAACTAATTCAGGGTGAAAAAACAAAGAACATAGTGTATGTTTGGTTTGTGGGTCCAACAAAACATTTGACCAAACTATTGGTATGAATCAACTGGCGCCCAAGCTTCGCATATTTAGATATTGTTTGGGTATGTTCGCATGATGGCCAAAGATCACTCTACACAACTTTTAGCATGACCAAAATCGATTTTCTTGCATGCTTTTTTTGCTTACTATTTTTTTCCCTGGTCAACGTTGACCAATTTACAAGCAATCAAACTCTTGGCCGGCCAAATTTTTGATAGTGCAGACACATGCTTTATCTAACCAACGAGTGACCGGATAGCTTGCTTTTTCTCCGCAGGTGACATAATTGTAAGCACCATGATTTCTGGCCATCAGCCCACATCGGCATCAAACGTCAGCATGAAGGAATTTCTCCAAGAGAGGGAAGAATCAAGGGAATACACTTACACAAATTGTAGAAGATATGCACCACACCACTTGCATCTTTTGAAGGAAATAACCTCTCGATTTCAGTTGGATATCCCGTAAAATATACTTCCTATCCATCTAATAATTATATATGGGTGAACAAGACATTTTTTGTGAAAAAAATCATAGGTAATTCTATTACTACTAAACCAAAAAAATCATGAATTTATAAAAACCAACTAAAAATAATGTTGATTAAAATATAGAAAAACAAAAATAAATAAAAAAGTTGACACAATTAAATACATTAAAACTAAGAAGGTGCACGAACAAATAAAACGCAAGGTAAACAAACTAAAAGATGTAATAATAAAAACACATGTAAATATTTGTAAGGGGAAAATAAAACGCATGGTATTTCTGTACAGCACTTTGTGCCAAGTCGCTCAACTGGATATGGCCCGTTTCGAAGGAACACTTCATGGAGTCTTCTTAGCCCAAGCAAATAACGGGCCGGCCAGTGACCCAAAACTAACGGCGATAAACATCGGCAGACAGGACGAGCGGCGCGGTTGCCCTGACACTGCAAGCAACAGAACAAACGACCACCATTCAACAGCGATGCATATGCTTCGACCACTGCAGAAAACATGAAAAAGAACCACCATTTTATACACAGCAACAGCCAATGCCGATGATATCTCTTGTAACGCACGTGTGTGTGGCATCCGAATGGAGTGCAGGGGCTATGCCCATCGCCAGGGATTGATCGATCGATTTCACGACTGCAGCCGCTTCGCCCATCGTCAGACGCCACGCGAGGACATCGCCGCGGTGGCGCCACGCTAACCAAGTCGGCAAATCCGCCATTTGCCGCGACGCCGATAATTGGCGCGCGGTGCCATCGAGTATTCCGGCCACCACTGTATTTCTCCACAAGATATCAAATCGGAAGGTACCACGTAGTTTGCATTTGTGTTGATGGATTGCAACCTGTAGTCTAATAAATTGGTTCACTTGGATTACAAGACAGTGAATAATCTAATATAAGTAGATTTAGATGCATCTTTCTGTTACCGGGAATAGATGACTTTCTTTGATATAACAACGTGATAGTTATACTGGAAAAAAAACAATAGCTCTGATAACATTATCACATTGTTTTGTGTGTTTTGTAGTCGTACATCCAAATTTAATCTAGTACTCCCTCCGTTCCACAATATAAAATGTTCTAGTTAGCTCATATGTTGGCTAGATGCAAACCGAAATGAGTGTATATACACATTAAAATATGTCCACATACATCTAGATACATGTGAATGTGGACAAATGCTAAAACATCTTATATTTAGGAACGGAGGGAGTAGAAACGAGGTTCTTTTCAATCTTACATATATTTCTGTCAATACACCAAGTCCTGATCTAGTGTGATTTGTTATTGTAAAAAAAATCTATTGTGATGTTTTATCTTTTGTATGATTGTCTTTCCCCCCAATATCTAAATCATGGGACTCCGCCCCTGATGGAGTGCACATATATTACACATCGTCATCTCTGTGGCTGTGTGCATCAATCGATGCAGAGGCTGGGATTAATAAAATTCCCTTTTCTAAGAAAAAACACATCGTCATCTCTGCGCTTCATTGTCTCCATATGGATCAATTAGATTCTTTGCTCGATGTTTGATTGTGATTAGACAAGGACCACACACACAAAGCAATGCAACTAAACTATATTGTGCGCTAAAACACCTGCCCCACACGTCCTTGGTTTCAAGTTCCAACTGTTTTTCATGCTTAGGATCGAGAAGGGTAACAAGTGAACTGTTCCGCGGCCAGATAGTCGGTAGGCTGAAGCGCTAGGTCGCGGGTTTGAGTCACACTTCTACCTTAATGACAGGCTGGGGTGTCGTCTCCCCCCTCGGTCTTATTGTTATTGTTGTTGTTGTTGAGAAGGGCAACACAATGTGGCCTTGTGGACGGACGATACACACTATCGATCGAGATCTTCCACAGAGCTGTTGTACGAGTGAATGCAGATTGCAGCCACGAACCAGCTGCCAGCTACCGTCTACCAGCGGCTCGGCAGCTGCCGAAAGCTACAAGGGCATCAGTCATGTTGATGCTGCACGAGCACGGCCAGGCTACGCTACCTCGCCATTCCCCTTTTCGTGAGGAGTCGTTGCAACCTAACAAGGGGCGGCTGCGCTCGTGTTGCATGCAAAGGTGCATGTCCCTGACTTTTTCAGACATTTATATTTAATTCCTACCTGTGTCGACCCTTCTGTCTATCCTAGCTTGCATGCGTAAGCTAGGTGACAACGGCTTCGACGACCAAGACTAGCCAACCAACACGATCGACGGCCGATCTGGGCAGCATAAAACGGCAACAACCCTTAATCTGTTATCACCGTACTAACATGCATGCATGCATGCATGCATGCATGTAGCTTGGTGCATGAATGAAAGCTCGACCACGACGACGATGGGCACAACCACCCTGGAGAATATTTTTATCAAGTGTTACGACCCGTTTTGCTTAGATGCACCATCTGACAGACAGCGTTTGATCCTGCTGGATTAATTAATTAATGTGAGAATTAACATGCCAAAGTACACCAACCACACATGGTCCAAACTTGAAACTCCAAACGACCCGATGAGCTAGCACAAAAACAACGGAGCCATTACATTGAGTAATTGACGGCCACCCCGAACTGTACGTGGCTAAATTTTCCCTCAAATTCTGGCCTGAAGCATACCGTGATGCGTGATCAGCAACGGCAGGCTTTCCACTTTCGTCTGTTGTTTGTTGAGTTCAGCCGCCGCGTCTTAAAAGCGAGAGTGGTCGCCGGTGACGCACGCGGTCACGGCGCCGCTGCTGCTACGTAGCTGCGCTACAGGAATGCTCTTCTGTGCCGACGGCCAAAACCTGTCGGGGCCGTCGGCAAAGGGTCTGACGAGGCCGACCCCGTCGTCCTGGCCGTCGGCACAGATACGGCCGTCGGCATAGCATACCTATCCCGACGGCAGCCGTCGGCACAGAGCAGGCTGTCGGCATAGGTCCCATAATTTATTTATGTCATATTTTCCTTTTATGCGTTCAGCTATGCCGTCGGCACAGCTTCCCAGTTTTTTTTAATCTTCATTTTTATGTATTTATTATAACTCTCAATTAAGTTTAATATGCTTAAAATATTTTTTATTCATTTTTATGTATATAGATACACCGAATAGCTATATGTATATAGTTTCACCGAAAATAGTCATCGATCATGTTTTTTTTACCCTAATCTTCATTTTTATGTATCTATTTATTACTCTCAGTTAAGTTTAATATGTTTTTAATCATTTTCTATGTATATAGATACGCCGAATAGCGTTCTCCACCCACATAAAATGACTTCGCGAATCTTGTCTCTCGGAATATGCGAATCTTGGTTTGTGTTATCGCATGTGTGTAAATATTATTGCAAATGCTGGATGGATATTGGTTTTCCATGTTCCTATGTCCTAACCTAACAGAACCAAGCAAAAAATTCCACTGGGTTACGCCCTTTCGACTCCGTTCAAAGGGGGTAGACGAGAATTTTGACTTTTTTCCAGCGGGTCTAGAGTTTCGCCGAAGGGGCTCCGGAGCGTCGGAAACCCACCAAAATCTAGGTGGTTCCATACCATATGTACACAAGTGTGTTGGGTGTTTCAAATGTCCAAGAATCTACTCTGGTGTGTGACCGGCTTCACCGGCCGCACTTTCTCTCTAGTGAGTTTCTGCACTTAGAGGTGAAAACTCAATCTTGTGTTGATTTGTGATAAAAGTTGGTTTTCCATGTACCTATGTCGTAACCTAACACACCAAGCAAAAAATTCCACTGACCTATCCCCTTTCGACTTCGGTCAAGGGGGTAGACGGGAACTTTGACTTTTTTCCAGCGGGTCTAGGGTTTCACCGTATCGGGGCCCCGGAGCGTCGGAAACCCACCCAAACCTAGGTTGTGCCATACCATATGTATACAAGTGTGTTGTGTGTTGTAAATGTCCAAGATCCTACTCCGGGTATGACCGGCTTCACCGACTGCACTTTCTCTCTAGTGAGTTTCTGCACTTAGAGGTGAAAACTCCCGTTTCGGGCGAACCGGGGACAATCTTGTGGTAATTTGTTATAAAAGTTGGATTCCCATGTTCCCATGGACTAATCTAACACAACCAAGCAAAAAAGTCTGCTGGCCTACCCCCTTTAGACGCCGTTCAAAGGGGGTAGACGAAAACGTCAGGATTTTTCCAACGGATCTAGGGTTTCGCCGAAGCGGGGGCTCGGAGCGTCGGAAACCCACCCAAACCTAGGTTGTGTCATACCATATGTATACAAGTGTGTTGTGTGTTTTGAATGTCCAAGATTTTACTCCGATGTGTGACCGTCTTAACTGACTTCACTTTCTCTGTAGTGAGTTTCTACATTTAGAGGTGAAAACTCCCCTTTCGGGCGAACCAGATGGAATCTTGTGAGAACTTCTGATAACAGTTGATTTTCCATGTTCCTATGGCCTAACCTAACACAACCAAGCAAAAAAGTCCACTGGTCTACCCCTCTCGGCTTCGGTCAAGGGGGTAGACGGGAAGTTTGACTTTTTTCCAACGGGTCTAGGGTTTCGCCGAAGCGGGGCTCCGGAGCGTCGGAACCCCACCAAAACCTAGGTGGTTCTATACCATATGTATACAAGTGTGTTGGGTGTCATACCAGTGTATGTAGTATGTCAATCAAGAAGAAGCACACGAATCGTGTGTTTCCTTCGAGCGCTTGGGAGCCGTTGGATCAGCGGTGTGTGTTTCTTTTGAGGACTTGTGAGTTGTAGTATGCCTAATCAGGAAGAAGCACACAGATCGTGTGTTTACTTCAAGCACTTGTGAGCCGTTGGATCAGTGGTGTGTTTCTTTCGAGCGCTGGTGAGCCGTTGGATCAGCGATGTGTGTTTCTTTTGAGGGCTTGTGAGCTGTAGTATGCCCAATCAGGAAGAAGCACACGTATCATGTGTCTCCTTCGAGCACTTGTGAGCCGTTGGATGAGCGGTGTGTTTCTTTCGAACGCTTGTGAGCCGTTGGATCAGCACTATCACGACCACTTCGTGAGCCACGCTACCCTATATATAGCCCACCTCTCGGACATCTTTGGCACTCTCAGTGTGTACTCATTGTAGTTCATTTGGTATACAGAGCATTCGGATTCCCTGCATACATCCGACGGTGCATTTGATATGCAGGCACTCTCTAACCACCGTCGAGTTGTATGCAGGGGAAACCGTGTGTTTTGTTCTATCTAGAAATCCTTCAGTTCATCGACCGAATACAAATCATTCGGATTCCCTGCATACGTCCAACGGTGCATTTGATATGCAGGCACTCACGAGCCACCGTTGGGCTGTATGCAGGGGAAATCGTGTGTTTTGTCCTATCTAGAAATCCTTCAGTTCATAGTCTGAATACAAATCATTCGGATTCCCTGCATACGTCTAATGGTGCATTTGATATGCAGACACTCACGAGCCACCGTTGGGCTGTATGCAGGGGAAATCGTGTGTTTTGTTCTATCTAGAAATCTTTTAGTTCATCGACCAAATACAAATTATTCGGATTCCCCATCTAGTGTTTCCATACCATATGTACACAAGTGTGTTGGGTGTTTCAAATTTCCAAGAATCTAGTCTGGTGTGTGACCGGCTTCACCGGCCGCACTTTCTCTCTAGTCAGTTTCTGCATTTAGAGGTGAAAACTCCCGTTTCGGGCGAACCGGGGGAAATCTTGCGTTGATTTGTGATAAAAGTTGGTTTTCCATATTCCTATGTCCTAACCTAACACAACCAAGCAAAAAAGTCTACTGGGCTACCCCCTTCGACTCCGTTCAAAGGGGGTAGACGGGAACTTTGACTTTTTTTCCAGCGGGTCTAGGGTTTCGCCGAAGCGGGGCTCCGGAGCGTCGGAAACCCACCAAAATCTAGATGGCTACATACCATATGTACACAAGTGTGTTGGGTGTTTCAAATGTCCAAGAATCTAGTCTCGTGTGTGACCGGCTTCACCGGCCACACTTTCTCTCTAGTGAGTTTCTGCACTTAGAGGTGAAAACTCCCGTTTCGGGCGAACCGGGGGCAATCTTGTGTTGATTTGTGATAAAAGTTGATTTTCCATGTTCCTATGTCCTAACCTAACACAACCAAGCAAAAAAGTCCACTGGGCTACCCCTTCGACTCCGTTCAAAAGGGGTAGAAGGGAACTTTGACTTTTTTCCAGTGGGTCTAGGGTTTCGCCGAAGCGGGGCTTCGGAACGTCGGAAGCCCGCCAAAATCTAGGTGGTTCCATACCATATGTACACAAGTGTTGGGTGTTTCAAATGTCCAAGAATCTACTCTGGTGTGTGACCGGCTTCACCGGCCCCACCGGAGTAGGGTTTCGATAAAAAAAGGATAGGCGAAGCGCCGGAATCACTCGAAAATTTACCTGTGGTCATACTATATAGTAATATAAAACTATATAATTAATAATGAAAATAAATTATAATGGTTTAAAGTATTTATAGTAAATAATATGAAAAATGAAAAAGAAAGCCAAAGCCGTCAGCACAGGTCCTAAAAATATCCTATCCCCACCCGCGCGTGTCTCCCTCCCACATCTCGCTCACACGCCGTCCTCTCCATCCCCTCTCGAATCCTCCCGCCCCTGTGCCCCCGGCCGCCCCTGCGCCCGGCCCTCCCACGCCGTCCTCTCCATCCGCCGCCCGCCCCGGCGCCCCCGGCCGCCCCTCGCCGTCCAGTCCTCCGCGCCAAGTTCTGGGAGGACAAGAAGAAGTTCGGGACGAAGGCCATCTACGGATCCGCCTCCAACATCCGCAGGGATCTCGACGCCCAAATCCTCGCCAGGTACTCGCAGTTCGCTCGCCGCCCCTCTTTTCCCCTCCCAGAAAAAAAGGGTTCTGATGTCGCTCGCCGGCACAATGTGTTCTGTTTCTTGTTGTGCATTCTTTTATGCTTGTACCGTAGAACATGTACTTAACTTAGTTTATGGTTTAATTAAGTTGCCCTTGTATGCTTGTTTGTTGCTGCGATGAATCACAACGACGATCTGTAATGAACAGCTCAGCTAGCAATTTGTTTGTGTTGTTTTTGGCATGCTCCTGCCATTTAGTGTTATATCTATTTCTGTATTGACATGAAATAAAATATGTAGGGAACTCATCAAGCTCGGCTTTTGATTTAAACAGAACTTGGGGCTTTTGATTTTATTGTTTCTGCATGATTGCTTTTACCACTGCTGGACTAATTGTTCTGCTTCATGGTTTGAGACAAGTTTCTCATCACCGAAACTGTTTTATATTAGTTTGCTGTTAGTTCCTTGACCTGGGTGTAGTGGAGCTATACATACGTGGAGGTCTTCGACCATAAACTAAGTTAAGGGCAAGAAATGTATTTTGTGGTCAAAATCTATCTAAATATATAAGTTTTTGAAATCGCTACAAATTCAAGTTTCTTATTGTTGTTGTTCCAATTAAATTTACAAGTATTTATTTTTCAACATGCTTCTTCATTGCATTACGTCTTTATGCTTAGTGTCTACATTTTATTATGCCTTTATGCTTACTTGTTTTCTCTTTCTCAATGCAGTTGATTGAACAATATGAGCCAAGGCAAGGAAAACACGGCGACCTTACTTAGTAAGATTAGTAAGATGAAGATACAGAAGCCTGGAGTTACACGAAGTGGACGACCTTCCACCTCGCGTTACGCCGTGGACGAGGGTGCACGAGTAGGGCGAGGTGGAGGACGACGTGGAAGACGAGACCACCCACCCTCCGCTTCTGACGACGTGGCTTCCGAGTTGCCCTCCGCTTCTGGCGACGTGGCTTCCCAGTACCAGTTGGAGGACGAGGTGGAGGATGAGGCGGAGACCGAGTCTAGACACGAGGACGGGGTGGAGGACGAGGTGGAGGCCGAGGTTGAGTCTGCCCCGAAGCGGCGGAAGATGCGTGGCGAAGCGGGAGTCCCCGACGAGGACAAGGAGCCTAAGAGCGAGGAGGCGAAAGCCATCATTATTCCTATGGGCGTTGAGTAAGTGTATAATTTTGTAATTTTGAACATGTAATTTCATTTTGGTCATAACACTTTGGCATATGTACCAATGTTTGATTATTATGCAGCAAATGAACATGGCCAGAACCTAAGATTCCCCGCACTCCTGGGAGCTTGCTTGGAGCTCTGATTAGGAAATATTGGCCGGGCTTGTACACTGTGGGCCCCAACGACGAGAAGAAGTTAGCCTATAAATGGGCGGACTATGAGGCTGCCCCTAGCCCGGGCTTCCAGACAGCTGCTGACGCCGTGATCACCAGGTTTTGGGTAAGACATATTTTTCGAGTTCCGTTCATAGTTTATGACCCCACCGTGCTAACCCATGACTCTCACAATTTTTTAATGCATGGTTGAAGCGGCATTTTCGGGTGGCGGACGAGCATAGTGCAGCGGCGGCTAGCACTTTGCGTGCTCATTGTGTGAGGTTGACACGACAGCAATTCTACAACCAAAAGCATACGTCCGCCAATCAGTTCACGTATGAGAAGACGAGCAAGAGGGCCAAGAAGGCGGAGAATGTCAAGACGTCACAGAAGATGACGAAGGAGGAATACTTTTCGGTAAGTAAACTGTCAATGAAATTCTATATTGCTGCTAAGTTGCCATTGCATTATCTCTTCTTGAATTGCATTTTCAGGTTATGCCCGACTGGGCCGACGACAAAGAAGACGCATGGGATGCGTTGGTTACGAGGTGGGTTGGGGGAGACCCCGAGTTCGACGCCGTGAGCCAGCGGAACAAGGCAAACCGAGGCGCCGAGGGAACACACAGTGCGGGAAACCGCAACCACTTTCGCTTTAAGGAAAAGTTGGTATATATATACATAGAACGACCTGCAATTATTTTCCCCTCATGTTTCTACTTGGTACGCATAACATTTCTTTTCGCGATGCAAGACACCGATAGGGGAAGGTAAGCACTCACTTGCAGTCGTGGTCGAAGATGAAGGAGAAGAAGCCTGATCTATCGACGCCTCAGCCCAGTTTCCTGAGTACTACGGCAAAACCAAGGACGATTTGGACAAGTACTCCACGACGTTCTTGTCTTTTCACCCGGAGGTGGATGACCCCTTGAGCCAGGAGGTCGACGATAGGTCCATGGTCCTCTCGGGGCATGGAAGGCCGCATGGCCGTAATCGCGTTCTTGAGAAGGTGGTCGTGCCTACCCTGACCTTCACGCAGGCAAAAGCTACCCTCCCTGACGGCAGCCCCTTATCCCGCCTCGTCCACGGCCTCGTCGATCCACTTCCACCGATGTAAGTTTTTCTCATTTTCATCCTCTTTTCGACATTCGTTCCTGCATGGCTAAGTTGACGAGATTCATTATTTTCGAAATTGTAGCCCAATCTTGAGGCAGCCTACGCTTCCGCTCATGCGGAGTATCAGGTGGCCTATGCCGAGTGGCTCAAGACGAATGAGGCATACTCCTCGTACCACTTCCCTAGTTTGAACCTTTATTTTTGCAACGTCTGACATCTAAACTATCTTACAGTCGGTGCTGAACTTTTTCACCACTGGAGTGCGGGTCCCCCCTTCTATGGAGGAGCCTCCGGAGCCGGGGCCGTGTCCACGGTTTCCATCGAAGGACGAGTTCGCTCTCACCTACTACTCATCGACCCCGGTAAGTTTGATGCCAAACCACTGGTTACCGCTTTCCTTTTTCTCGCAAGTTGCTAACTCTTGATCAAACATGTAGGGAACGGGATGCTCGTCGGAGTGCGGGTTTGATCCCGATGCTGATCGTACTGCAACGCCGGGTTCGCGTGAGATCACACCGGTACATCCCGCTGGTCCTTCTCCCGGTGCTTCTGCTGTTGCTTCGCGTGGTACTTCGCCTTCTCCTGGTGCTTCGTCTTCTTCTGGTGGTTCTACTGCTGCGCTGAGCCGTCGATCGCCTATTTTCACCCGAGGAGATATGGGGTACACCCCGTCGCCGCATTAGATGTAGGGTTTTCGGCTTCTAGACATTTAGCTATGTATGATGATGGTCCTATATGTGTATCTACTTGATGATATAGCATTTTGCTTGAAGATATATGAAGCCTATGTGTGATATTATTTGTGATGATATTATCATGATTTTTTATTTTATTTTCTGTCCATTTGCTGGAAAAACGAGCTGCCGGAACAAATTTTTAAAAAAAATCTGGGAAAGCTGTGCCGACGGACGCTCCAGTTCCTGCCACGTGTCCAGCATGTGCCGATGAACAGTGTGCCTACGGTTCCGTTTTGGTCGTCGGGAGAGATTGTGCCGACGGCCGAAACCTCTGCCAACGGCCAAATAATCTGTGCTTACGGGAACCTACGCCGACGACCCTGTGCCGACGGGGCCGACGGCAAGATTGTTGCCGTCGGCATAGATTGTGTTTCCTGTAGTAGCCGATATGCATGGATGCGAAGTCAGGGGTGGAGCTCGTCCGCTGTTTTCTGTGCGTATCGATCGGGCCAACAAGGACAGCGGTGGATCGGAGCTCGTCCGCGGCAGCGGCGCGACCTGGGTCACTGCAATTTGTTCTGTTGCGAGCGAATTGCGAAATGCCACCGCTGCTTTCCTTGCTGCTTATCCGCCGCCTATTAAATTATTTTGGTACAAGGCGTACATGCCACAGATGTTTAGAGTAGGCTTTAACCAAAGGCATGTGAGAGTGACATTTTCGTTATTTAATTGGAACGGTGGCTTATAACATTAGAACATGGAAGAGTTGTATGCACGCTCTCATACAAAAGCCAGCAAATGCTATGTTCAGACGTAAACATAGCATATTGACTTGCATTGGCATGTGAACAGAAGATTTTACTTTATGAGTTCCAGAAGTATAGAGGTATATATAGCTCCATAAGCTTGCAGTAACAGGATGATTGAAACTGGTCTCGGTATGTTAAACTAGTGGAAGTTAATAAGGCCCTGATTGGTTCGCTGTTTAGATTTCCCCTCTGTAAAAAACGATAGGATGGTTCGTTAATTTACGGATGTTCCCACCTCCGTAGAATATTTCCGGCCGTTTACGGCCCGATTACCCCGATTCCAAGCGAGCCCTAAAGGTAATCTGATGGTCGGGCCGGCTCAGCGAGATGTGATATCATCCATATGGACAGGGACAGATTACGAGTCTGTGCACCTTAGAACATGTAGACAAGTTTGGTTGGAAACACATATTTTAAGTGCACACGAGTATTTAAAACACTAAGCACATTACTAGTTATGTGAACATGATTGTTTGTTGCAATGGGCCTGGTTTGTTTTCAGCTTTTTACCAACCAACAATATTGGAACGTCATAAATTTTTGTTTTGCAAATGTTTTTGGCCTAGTTTAAATCTCATGCCCAGAGGAATTTGTTAATCAATTTCCATGCGCACATATTATTTACACGTGGTTATGTACTCTTTCTTTCCCATGCTTACAGGTAGGCCTAGCAATTGCTGTGAGATATGCTTTGTCAAGGAGGGCCTTTTCAATAAAACCAGATGGTCCTGAAATGCTGTTACTTGATTATCCCAGTCACCAGAGGAGCCTCCTACCTTTGCTCGCAAAAGCGTAACTTACTAGCTTGGCTTGGTTTATAGTATTTTCAGTCAACATACATATGCTTTTCTGTTGTATAGGAGCCTAGGAGGATAGTTCTGGCACATCCAATTTGTTGTGCTAGGTTTGCCTACGTTTAGGTCTTGCTACTGTTAATATCACTATTCTAACATTTGGCACTGGACTAGATGTTAGTATTCTAATTTTGAAATGCCAAACGTGTATAACATAATTATGGAACCGTAGGATGCATTAGCATCTGAATGCAGAAATATTTCACACCCTGTAATTGGAGTCGCTAATGCAAGCCTTGGCTTTCACTTCTATTTAGCAGAGATCATCATATGCTTAATATATTTCTTGTTATGCAGATGTATGATGAGCAGTGCTGGTAATTTTATGAAGAATATGTACGTGAAGAGAACACCTGAAATGAGTAAAGCGATACACGTTTACTCCAGTGCTCTGAAAGCTACACTAACCTGGCAGAATATGACCACGCTTCAGGTATTGTTAAAATGAGCTCATGAGTATGCACGTGTATCAGTGGTTCTCACTGGATTTTCTATCACTTCTACCAGGAATGTCGTGAAGCCTGTGGCGGCCAAGGTTTGAAGACTGATAATCGTATAGGAATTTTCAAAGCTGAATTTGATGTGCAGTTAACATTTGAGGGTGACAACAATGTTCTACTGCAGCAGGTTATATTACTTATTGTTGTTCATCATTCATGCATGTGTTCTAAAAGGTACCTCAACCTTTGCTTCATTGTACCTAATTTAATCTTGTTGATGCAGGTAAGCAAAGCCCTGTATGCTGAATTTTTAGCAACACAGAAGAAGAAAAAGCCATTCAAGGGATTGGGATTAGAACATTTGAATGGCCCATGTCCTGTTATTCCTAGTAGTCTGACAAGTGGCGTATTAAGGAGCTCCAAGTTCCAGGTAAAGAATTTTAATTTGGTTCATCACTGATAATAATATATCTCTGTATATATAGTGTCTTTATGTTGGCTATGTGCATGTGGATAGATGGATTTGTTGTGCTTAAGGGAGCGGGATTTACTAAAACAGTTTACAGAAGAGGTATCTCGCTATCTGGCTCAAGGAGTGAGCAGAGAGGAGGCTTTGATGCTGGTAAAATTCACTTTCTACTGCACATTTTCTTGCTGATGTAAACTTCATCTAAGACTAATGTGAATGCAATTCATCCAGAGCTACCAAATTGCCGAAGACTTAGCTAGAGCTTTTACTGAGCGCACACTTTTGCAAATATTTTTGGAGGACGAGGTGAAGGCACCTGCTGGTTCTTTAAAGGTACACTCACTTTCCGACGATAGCTGAAATCGCCTCAAGTCAAGCCCTTCTTTACTTTGGCAGACGATTTTTTTTCTTCTTGTAACTAAAAGTAATCTTCATGTCACCTTGAATTTGGCATTTGCAGGATGTATTGGGCTTACTGAGGTCTATGTATGTCATGGTCTCCATAGACGAATCTGCATCTTTTCTGAGATATGGTTATTTGTCGCGGGACAATGTAGCCGCTGTCAGGAAAGAAGTCTTGACACTGTGCAGTGAACTGAGGCCCCATGCGCTCGCTATTGTCAGTTCTTTTGGTATCCCTGATGCTTTCCTCCTTTCGACTGGATCGAGGCAAATGCGCTGTCTTCCGGGAGCGAATGAGTCTAGTGGAAGTAAGACTACTAAACATGGTTGGCCAAACACAGATTATATATAAAAAGACAGGTCCATTCGCTGCTTCCTGTGGTTGACGGTACAATAATCGTTGTTGAAGTGTACAGTTGGAAAATAGGGAGTTTGATACTCGGATCAGTTCATGTAATCGTCTTCTCTAGATTACTCTTGTAAAATTGAATAAGCTGATACATCGAAAATAATTTATGCAATGTTATTTGCTGTAAATGTTTTACGAGAACTTGTAAATGTGTTGTTGAACAGTACAAACGGCAATAAATCAAACCCAATGGAGCACGGTTAATACTGATGTTACCACAACGTGTTAATTTAATGAATCATACTCATTTCTTTTTTTGAATTTAATGAATCATACTCATTTCTTTTTTTGAATTTAATGAATCATACTCATTTCGTGTCCGGGTTAGAAAAAAAATGTTTTCCGAGAACTTGTAAATGTGTTGTTGAACCGTACAAACGGCAATAAATCAAACCCAATGGAGCACGGTTAGTACTGATGTTACCACAACGAGTTAATTTAATGAATCATACTCATTTCGTGTCCGGGTTACAAAAATTAGAGAAAAAAGTACACGAATTGCCAAGCGCATATGTAATGCGCTGGTTTGATCATGGAAGCCCGCATTTGGATCACTTTATGACATTCAATGATTTTTGGTTTGCTAAGTGCACGTACCATGCACGGG
This sequence comes from Poa pratensis, assembly GCA_947311845.1. Taxonomy (NCBI): domain Eukaryota; kingdom Viridiplantae; phylum Streptophyta; class Magnoliopsida; order Poales; family Poaceae; genus Poa; species Poa pratensis. The sequence goes on along the minus strand of CAMZMU010000108.1, from coordinate 19,208,080 downwards.
CAGACCAGCACACGAGTCTCCTCGTGGTCGTCGTGTGCCTCCATTGGACATGCCACTGTTGCGTCGCGGGGATATTTAAGAGCAAGTAAAATAGTAGAGTCAAGTGTTGGCTATAAGAGGACGACACGTCATATATAGCCAACACTATAGCCAATATGTATAATAAGCTAGCTGTAAATATGTGTTAATTTTTTTTTTGAGAAACATAGTACATACGCAGACGCTCACAAACACGCACGTACAGACACCCCTATGAACACACGCAGTGGCGGAGCCAGGATTTTACGACGACCCGGGCCAACATTAAGCAAGACCGCGACAATGTAAGAGCGTGGCATGCAAAAATAGTACAGTTGAAAACCATGGTATACGAAATTTTGTACTCCCTCTGATTCTAAATGAATACCAGACATTATACTATAAATTTGTACGTAATCAACTTTGTTTCTCTGACATTTATATTGGATCGGAGTACCGTTAATTTTTTCACATGCAAAGAAGGTAAATTGTTTGAGTATCGTGTCTGTTTAGGAAATATAGGATAGTGTAGGATTTGTCCTACCTTGTCTTGTACTCCAAGAAGATAATGTACTCCTATATATATGCCCACGAGGATCAAGCAATACAACCCAACTATTCCACCAATCCCTCTTTATTCCTTCTACATAAATGAACTACATAACTTTACTCAGCCGGTTTAACTCGGAACAATTTTTTACTACCCTAGCCGCACCATAAACAGAGTGAGCGAAGGCGATGTATCGAGCTGCTGCAGACGTAGCGCCATAAGCTAGGAGCACGCAACGTTTCCATGTTTCTGTGTGTAGGGCGAGAAAAAGCCAAGTACGGATTTGTTTTTCATGGTCATATTCAATGGGCCGATGGATCAGTACTGCTGTCGTGCTGCCTTGTGCTTAAATTGATCGCTTCGTGCGAGACAACGCTGATATCTCCAATGGGCTGCAAAGAGGCAGAGGAATAGCTGGACTGGAATTGCTACACCACGGGCCAGGCCAAATAAATAGCAATATATATGTAGGAAAATTTCTCACGATCCGGGCCATGGCCCCTGCTGCCCGGGGCCCAGCTCCGCCCCTGAACACACGCACGCAAACCTTACCCCTAAGAGCACCTCCGAGAGACTGGTCCGACAGATCTTGAGGTTGAGGAAGTCACCACGGGCGCCTCGCTGTTGACGGGCACGTCACCTACCACTGAAAGCATAGCGCCGGTTAAATCCTGGAAAATTCAGGAAAATGCAAGCACCCATGCCAAATCTGAGACTTGAACCTAGGTGGGCCGGTTCCACCACAAGGAACCAAACCAGCTGAGCTAGTCTCAGTTCACGTAAATATGTGTTAATTGGCCCACCTCCACTCTCACAAAGTGCTTAGGAGCACGTGCAATGGTTGACTCTTGCATGAGAGCCCACCCCCTTTCTCTCTCCTCTTCTCTCACATCCATGTAAGCATAAATATATTATTTAAATGATTATAGCCAGCTCACCGGACCTTACTCTACTTGCTCTAAGTTTGATCACCATCTGCTTACCTCTCCGAAGTGGGACTAAAAAATCGAACCACGCACGCACACAGTGACACATTCGCGTTCCCGGTTGAAGGCCTTCCCGCTTTCTCAGGCTGCTGGGCCCGTAGGATGGCCCAGCCCACTGGCTTGGCTCTCTGAGCCGGCCATCTGATCCCACGAGAGCCCGCTGCTCCTCTCCTATCCGCAGCTTCCCGCAACTCGAGCTGAAGCATCATTTCCCATGGCGCTCGCTAGGGTTTCGTCTTCTTCTTCGCGCCTCCTCCTCCCTTCCTCCACCCTTCTCCATTCCTTCCCGCGCCCCTTCTCCGCCTCCTCCTCATCCGTCTCGCCTTCTCGCCTCTCTCACTCAAGAAGAAGCTTACCCGTCGATGCCGGTTTCTCCCAAGCCTCTCCTCTTCCTTCTATCGCGAGGGAGGATGGGGAGGCGACGGAAGCCCCGAGGCCCACCTCCAGGCGGCCATGGAAGCCCATGTGCTTGTACTACACTCAGGGAAAATGCACCATGGTGAGTTTTCTCCACAACTCTTTCCCCTCATTGTCAGCTTGGTTACTCATTAGTTCTGTGTACTGTGGCATCATCGTGTTTGCTTCGGTAGCTGTAAATTTGTTGCGTTTAATAGTACGTAAGAACTTAATTGGTGCCAGGAGCAGACGTATCTGATGACTATTTAGGGTGAGGCATTAGTAAAATCATGGACATCGAACTGTTAGGCTGTATGTATCTTCTAGTTGATGTGTCGAGTTGGCATTTAAAACACTTTATTCTGTGCATTTAAAACTAGTCTTGATGAGTACTCCAACTTTTGTGTAGCATGGGTATCAAATGACTTCCGATTAGCAAATCTTTTGGTTGGCGAATCAGTGTCCATTCCGCTTGAATATCTTTGAACAGATTTGTAACCCTTAATAAAAAATACTGCATTGAGACTTGCTTATTTAATGAAAGCACTGTAATTTAGATGTGTACTTCCACAGATGGATGATGCTTTGCATCTTGAGAAATTCAATCATAGTTTGTTCATGGACCTACCAGTGAATGCTGCAGCTGCAGATAAAGTGAAGCCTCAGAAACTGGATTATTTTTTAGTTCTCGATTTGGAGGGTAAGGTTGAAATTCTTGAATTCCCGGTTGTAATGATTGATGCGCATACCATGGAGTTCATTGATTCATTTCACAGGTACTTCTTAATTGTAAACATAGATTTTAGAGTTATTTTGTTAATCTGTATGCTTCTTTGAATGATTACCAAACTCTTTGGACCATGGATTAGATTGCCATCAATGTGTTATGAAAAAACAGATTTACTCGGCTTAGTACTCTTAACGTGTGTCTTCATTGAGCTCGTAAGAGGTGTTACTGGCATAACCAGACAAGTACTGTAATTTAGATAGGAAAGTCTTCGGGATAGCTAGTATAACCATTTCACATCCTGCTCTCCTTTTGTCGAGGTGGCACCTGCTATTGCTCCATCTGCTCTCATGGATGGCGACAGCTCCTGCCCATTCTCTCTCTGGCGTCAGGGGCAGCTGCTGTTGCATCTCATTTTTTTAGAGGTGGCTGCTGTTGCACCTGCTCATCTGTTGTGGCTTCCCTGATAGAATCAGATGCTGTTCTTGATACCATATGAATGTACAGGTGTAGATGCATTATTTTAGCAGAAAGCCAAGTACAAAGCTGCTTACCAGGTGACCAAGCGAGTACCAGTTACTGAGTGTTAGAACCACCAACATTGACCTCTCTAGTTTTTTACATGAATGTTCAATCAACACCAGCAACTATTCTCATGCCCAGACTGACATTTAAGCATGACGAATGGCCAGCTTAACATAAAGACGAAATAGAGCTGACTGATTTTCTTGTGGTACAGATGTTCCATTATTTTTCTTCCACTTGTATTATTAGATTTCATACTGTACAGACAAAGCAGATTTAGCTGTGAAATAATCGATGAATTGAAGCAGAGTACCGAATTCAGACTAATGATTAGTGTGACAGTTACATTCTTACAATTAGATGGGTACATAGAACCAGCCAATGACATGTAGGTACTTATTAAACATTACTGTAGGGGGGAGTGTCAAGGGATCTATGGAGAAACATCACAAAATGTTGAATTAATGTTGGACAGTAATACTGTTTTCCTGGTTATATTCATCATTCATGTGTACATTTCCATGCTTGGGTAGCAAATTATTTTTGATTTTGCTATGTACTCAAATGAAAACCAGTTCTTGAATTCATCTGTTACTTGTTCTATGTGTGATCTGATAAACCATAGGATGTCCACACTAAGAACCATAATCAAGGGAATGTTGCTATTTCCTTCTTTTATGGTGCCACAAGTTTGAATTACACAATTAAAATAAGTACGTATCAGTTTCTTCTTTGCTGGTTTGTTTCTTGACTTATACACAACTGTAGGTTGTACTAGTTGATACCTTTCTTGTATTTCCTTATTTTTTCTGACAGTATCAGTAACCACTAGCCAATTGCTGATTGCAGGTTTGTACGCCCAACTGCAATGAGTGAGCAACGGATAGGAGAATATATAGAAGGAAAATATGGAAAGTTTGGAGTTGACCGGTATGTGCAGCACTAATTTTTCTCTCTTCAGAATAATTTATTTAATGATTTGAGGCGTGAATTTACAGCACTACAACATTAATTTTATTCTGATAACATGCGAGTTCAAGAATTTTTTGTTCAAACTTGGTTCACTTTCTGTCTTATCATGGATGTAGCCTGCCGCTTGGCTAACCAGGAACATAGTCTATGCAAATTTGTGATTACCTAACCCTTGAGTACTTTGTGTCTCTTTGATTTTTGTAACTATTGTTTGTTGTGTTCTAAATTAGGGCTCAGGTTTAGCTCTGTCTTTGTTCCTTCATTTATTACACAAAATATTTGCTATACTGTTATGTCTTGATTGCATAGTTTTTTCAGCACTACTATGTGAAGTTATGAACCGAATTTGTGCACGAGTTATCCGTTTGATATAGAATGGTTAGTTATCTTCATTAGTAATCCATTAGTAACCCTATTGAAGGATGCATATGCAACAATTTTTGCAGCATGTCATTAGATTATCACACAAAATTAGTCTAGGAGCCCGATGTGTATTCCTTTGCTCTCGATATTTTGTATTCTGTATAATAACAACTTTATTTTCCATTAAATATTAAGTGTCTGGCATGACACTGCTATCCCTTTCGGGGAAGTTCTTCAAGAGTTTGAAGACTGGATTGGAGGTCACAAACTGTGGAAACAGAAACAAGGAGGATCCCTCAACAGTGCAGCATTCATTACATGGTAAGTTAAAGCTTCTAGTACTACGCTTTCTCAAAGAAAAATATTGATATTCATACAGAACTTTTCTTCCAAAATCTGACCATCCAGTCCTGCAACATAATATTTCATTGTCTAGTATTAGTTTACATGCCTTTGGTCTGAGGCTCTGGATCCACTCTAGAAGAATCAACATTCCGAGAGTATATCTTCGGGCAAGGGTTGTGAACGTGAGCTATCAAAATCTGATTAAAACTGTTAGATGAAACTGACAAAACTTGGAGTTCCTTGCGCAATTTTCGAAGCTCTTCACAGTTCTGAGAACTCCCAAACACACGATGCAAAATGGTTCAGCCAGTAGCACATGGGTTTCGGCATCTGGCGAATGTTTTTTTTTTCAAATACAGTATATGAACCCTTTATGCAGTACTTCTTTTGTTCGTTCTTACTAGGTTTCCATGGTGAAATTTATTTTCATTGCATCAGATTCAAATGTGTCGGTTCTCATGTTTCTGCTGATGTACCAGTGGTAATTGGGATTTGAAGACAAAGGTCCCTGAGCAGTGCAAGGTTTCAAAAATAAAGTTACCCGCTTACTTTATGGAGTGGATCAATGTGAAAGATATCTACCTCAACTTCTATAACAGAAGAGTAAGCAAACTAAACCCATACATTTTAGAGTAGAGCTCCAATTGTTCATGAGGTGTTTATCTTTATGTCGAAGTAGGCACTCATAAATTTTCGGTGGCCTGTGTTTTGATAGGCAACTGGAATGATGACAATGATGAGGGAGCTTGAAATCCCAATTGTCGGAAGCCACCATCTCGGGATAGATGATACAAAAAATATCACGAGAGTTGTTCAGCGCATGCTTGCTGATGGTGCTGTAATACAAATTACTGCAAGGAGGCACCCGGATACAAGTGATGTCAAATTTCTTTTCAAGAACAGAATCAGGTGACAGAATATTGTGACATGCGAATTGGACATGGTGTGGCTAGAAGATGAGAAGATGCACTCTGAGTGAAAATGAAGAACTGCATGGAAAGTGAACCAATTTGCATGTTAACCTGACTACTCAAAACTCGGATGACGACTTGCTTACAACATGCAAACCTAGTTCACAACGGCGTAAACATCTGCTTTCTTGGCTAGACTTGGCTGACAGCGACTTGAAATAAATGACGATTGGTAGAATCGATCATGGAGAAATAAATCTGGAGCAGCCTGTGAAGGGAAGGACCAGGTCATGACTTCCTGTCGTGTACTCCGATGTTCCTGTAGCACTGCATCTTCTGTAATCAAGCAAATCAAAGATTATGCAGCATCGTAATCTCTCGATGTCGCCTTTCCACCGGCCAATGCTTGATTACGACCATGTGAATAATCATAGTACTGTCAATTTTTTTTTCAAGGAGAATGGGGGATTTAAATGAATGCGTAACACATGTATGTTGTTATATTTTAAGGGAGATAGAGTTCGCTAATTCTCCCCAAGATCAATATAAAAGAAATATATGTTGCCAAGGACAAATTTGCAGCAGTTAAAGTTTTTTTTTTTTGGATATGGAAGTAGTTTGACAGCTTGATGAGGATAAAACATACAGTGATAGTGCATCTAACCACAATGTTCAAAATCGGCCCCGAAATTGTCCGCCACATACCTCAAAATATAGCTGCCAAATTACTACAAACCATGCAACGTAGATCACATGGTAGTACTAGCCTATTCTACTACCCTATCCTACTCGTCGACGGAGATGGCGATGACCGTTGCGCCGGAGCCGCCCCGCGTCTCCTCGCCGAAGTCGGAGAAGGAGAAGGTCGAGGTAGATCCGGCCTTCCTTCATGGCCGTCTCCGCCTTCATTTGATCCTCGACGAAGCCGACCTTGTTCCTCATCGGACCGATGAGGATGCGGTCAGCCGCCTCCGCTTGGAGCTGCTGCTCGGCCGCACGGTGCTCGGCCTCTGCCTGGATCCGTGCCTGCTCGGCCTCTACCCGCGCCCTCCACTGCTCCGCCGCCGCCGCCTTCGCCTGATGTCGGGCTTCCTCCTCCTCCTCCATTCGCTGGTGGAACTCTGCACCCGTCATTTGGACGAATGCGGGCTCCGTCTCAAGCTGCACGACGCTGCCGTCTCCGCCGCCTCCACTTCCGCGGCCGCCTGCGCCTCCGCGGCCGCCTGCGCTTGGGCCGCAAGTGCTGCCACCTCCGCCGCGCCGCGTGCCATCGCCTCCCGGTAGATCTGCGCCCTTTTCTCCGGTGTGAGCATGGCGCAGACGGTCGAAAGGCGGCGATGCATGGTAGAGGTGGAGGATGGGAAGAGAGGAGTGCGGCAAGGGTTGGAGACGAGTGCGGCGGCGGAAGAGAGGAGTGCGGCTAGGGTTTGCTCCGGCCCTCCACTTATAGTCGGAGATGGCCACCTCGGGCGGAGCGCCGGCCGGTAAGCCATGAATGCCAGCCGGCTGGTGCCTCATGAATGCGCGGTCAAGGTGGCCTCTCCGCGTGGACGGGGCGGTCAAGCGTGGGGCCGCCGTGTCAGCGACCATGAGGCGGACACGTCCGGGTGGCCCCAAACCCGCCCCACATATGGGCTAGGTTTGGGGGTGCCGAACCGCCCGGTCGTTTGGTATACCTTTTGGGGTCTCGGTTGGGTGCCGGTTTTACGCCCAAATGGTGTCCGGGCTGCCCGTCCGGTCGTTTGGGCTAGGTTTAGGCCATGGTTGGAGATGCTCTTAGATTCTTTGCTACCAAGATTTTTTTCTTCGTATATCAACGAAAGGTAATTAGTTGTGACAACCATGCACAAAAGCTTCTCGTCTCTTTCCCCTATGAAAGGTGATTACACTGTTACTCCAACTCGGGGATACAAGTTGATGCCCAACTGCTCGGAGACTGGAGTTAAGGGCGACGGAAACCATGAGGCAACCAGTGTGCGTGCAAAATCCCAGGCAGAAAGCACCTTGGAGCCTTATCCTCCCCCGCTACAGTACAGAGCTCGTGTTTTTGGGCGAAGCTGGAGTCCTCACCTCGCCGCCGCCGAATCGGTGGTTCTCCCGTCCTCCGCCGGCCGCCTCGGCGGCGGGAGGATGAGGGAACTCCGATTCACGGTGTGTACATAGTGTAGAGGAGCTTGGGTGTGCAGACGGCGGCGTCGGGAGGGTGGCGGCGCTGCCGGTGATCTGTTTTGCAGGTGCGGGTCTTCCTCCTCGTGTCGGCGTTCCGGTGGAGCTCCGAAGCAGATCCGCGTCCTTCGTCGCGCTCGCAGCTCTGAGGAGCTGCTGTGGGCGACTTCCCCGTGCCGGAGGTCGACAGGGCGACTCCGGTTTTGATCTTCATGAAGCAGGCAGCGCTGGAGCAAGCTCGACGCGTTGATGTCGGTGGTGCAGGTTGGAGGCCCTGCGGGGTTCAAGTTCCGACGACTTCCCGTCCGCCTGGGGACATCGGCCGATCCAAGGAGTATGGCGATGCGGCGGCGGCGCGCCATCGGTGCGATCTACTCTTCGTCGGCGTCAACGCAGTGCAGGAGAAGGACTTGAGTGTAATTTTGATTTTCGTGGAGGTCCTTTCTGTAATGAGTTTGCTGTAATGTTGTCTGTACCCTCGCAAAAAAAAAAAAAAAGCACCGTCTCCACACTCCAGGGAACGCAAGGTGACGACCGTGGAAAGAAAAGAAACGCAAGGTGACCTGTTTGATTACGAAAGCGCTAACTGTAAGTAGTAACCGTTATAGCCAGACGCAGATGCCACCTGAAAAGAATCTGGTTTCTTGCAACCAGAATCAGATTCAAAAGGCACATGAACATAACAAAACCGATCTAATAGGTTCCACTCCGTCGAGAGCACATCATTTTGTTAACTGAACAGAGCACACATTTTCTGAGTAAGATGTCCCATCAAGTTAACAAAACCGATCATTTTGTTAACTGAACAGAGCATTTACCCATTGTGTGAAAAAGAAAACTTTCACCGGTTATACAAATTTCCCAGCATTCGCAAACAGTCCTAAAAGTGATAACGTGCAGGAACTCAATCAATTGCAGTCTCCAATAGTATTGGTTCAAACTGCAGAAGAGAGAGAAAGAGGGAGTTTCTTCACATCAGGTACTGCAGATTTTGCTTGACAATTTTATCAATCACAATGTTGTAGGCCTTTTCCGTAGGATGAAAGCTGTCCCAGAAAATATAATCGTACACATTTGGACATGCAGGATGATATTCAATGAATATTGCTGCACTTAGCACTGTGCTGCCACAACATCCCTCAGTTACCTCCTTGAAACCTATCAAACAGAAAGTTTCACAATATTCAGTACAAAATTGATATGATGACAACATGTACATTATCAGCTATTCCAAAGTTAGAAGATATAAACTATTGTAAATATTGTATAGGGAAATAGTGGGCTACCCAGGTGGGTAGCTATGCACCCTCATTCAGCCAATGGATCACCTCAAACGGCTAGTAGAGTGTGCGTAGCTACCCACCCGGGTAGTAAATCCATGTCATGGTTTTTAAGGCGTCAAGGCGTTTTAAGGCGGACATGGGGGAGGGCTCAACGCCTAGGCGCAAGGCAAGGCGATGCCTTAATTCATTTTAAATAACTATGACAAAATTATATGGCAGCTATATGTTAGATATTATTACCTTGCATTTGCTGTTTGTTGAGCCCATATTGCATCCATCTCTCCTCTGCCCAATAGAAATCTGCAGTAGCTACTACTAATCAGCTATACTACTAATCTAATCAACTAGCTACTACTAATCTACTATATCAGAGGCACAAAGAGCATCACGGGACACGAGCACAACCAGGCAAGCAGCACAACAGACAGCATCACGGGCACAAGCAGGCAAGCAGGCAAGCAGCACAACAGAACAGCGGAGACGAAAGAGACCAAGAGGCAGAGAGGGGAGCCGTACCTTATTGCCCTGCTGGGAGAGGGCTACGCCAGGGAGGAGAGGCCCAGAAGCTGGCGGAGGAGGGCGGAAGCCGGCGGAGGAGGACGCGATCTGGCGGACGAGGAGCTGGCCGCCTGAGAGGAGAGAGCTCCTCTTTCTCTCACTCAGATCGATTCCTGCCACGAGTGAGTTCCCCACCCTCTCTCACATCGATTCCTGTCAACTTACCCCCCGAATTCTTTCTGCTTCCCGCCCAATTTCTGTTTCCCGCCCCGTCGAGCTGTGTTTCCCGCTCGACCTTCCCGGAGACGACGAAGGCGTCCAAAAACGACCAGAGTGACGCCCTCCACGCCTAGGCGTTGACCTGGACGCCTCAAACGCCGGATCTGGACGCCTTAGAACCGAGACTAAGGCGGGGTCGACGCCTTGCCATCCCGAGCCGCTCCGACGCCTAGGCGACGCTTAGGCGACGCCTTAAAAACCATGATCCACGTCGATATTGTATATATGTATCATCTTGGTCCACTACATATGCAGCTACTATTACTTTTGTATTTGTTACCGTAGGCGAAACTCTGTAGCATAAAGGAATAAAAGATAACTTAAAATCACGTCCATCGAGATCTCAAACCTGTACATCCACTCACTTCTCGGTTAGTTCAGCTCGTCTAAGGTTTTGTAAATTTACAACAATTAAGAGGTTATTTTGTCTTAATATTATCTGTTAATATGGTTTTGTAACATCTACTCAAAATAAAAGGTTGAGGGCATAATATACGCTGACCATAAAGACTATATATGTCGTTGAATGATATCAAGCACACTGTAGTATATATCGCCATAAGCAAATCTCGAGTCTTGAACATTCCTTTCTGCATTAAGTCGATCTACTTCCGTTGAAATTTTTTAATTGAGTAATTCTGCTGCTTTATTCCGCAATGGATCACATTCTCTTGATCCATGTTTTCTTTGTGAAGGAATACAACCAATTGGTGGAATGCCAAAAAATCCAATCCTCTTTGCACCCATCTCATTTAATTTCTGTATAATTATAAGGAAACATTGTGAATGAGCACCATGACAGCGACACACTCCTTATTTTTTATTTTATTTTTGATACTAAATCACAACAACAAAATCTACATAAAAAGACGAGTGAAGTACAAGATTATACCATGTAATACAAAATTATTCAGAGGGAAACTTATAGTATGTGCCCTACAGAAAAATAACAAGTGGTAGCTAATATATTTTCATATAAAATTCATCAGATTTATCAAAATGTAATAAATTTGTTTGGTAGTTGGTTGAAAGGAATTCCAAAGGAAGAGCTTAAACAAATTCGAGTGGGGGTTTGTGCCGTGTTGTGGGCAATGTGGAATGTCTGCAATGACTTTGTTTTTAACAAGCCAAACAAATCATCTTTTTTGCAGGTTATACCTATGATTACTTATTGGATCCGCTCATGGTCTTTCCTCCAACCAGTGGAGCAACGCCATATTATGGAGCCTAGATGTACCCGGTTGGAATTAGTAGCCAAGGACTTCTACAACCGTGCGGGATGGCGTTTTGAGAAGAGAATAGAACTATGAATAATATTTTAGCTTGTTTATTTCTCTTTCGTTGGTTGATACATGTATCGACCCTTTGTGATCCATGAACTGTAATAGACTACTGCAGACCTAAAATAAATTAATAAAGAGGCCATATGCATCACTTTGATGCAGAGGCCGGGCCGCCCTTTTCTAAAAAAAATAACCTCAAACATCACGGATCAATATAACTTTTGTACTATAAACGTGTAGATTTTTTATCACATTCACCAAAAATGCCTGAAAGAGTTGAGGGTGTAGGTATACCCTACTTAAAAACTCATCTAAAATTATAGTCGTCACGGGACTAAAGGAAAGCTTCAAATACATTACGACAGCAATGGCCCATACGGTATGAGCCCGATAAAAATATGTACAACTTCAAATGTTTCAAGAAGACGAGAATCAATATTTTTTTCAAAGAAAAAGAGATCAAAAGGGATTTTATAGAACAAGTGTAACTTAATTTTTTTTCATAATAGACTCTGAGATTGGATAATAACCCTTACCGTAGTAAAGTTAATTGCAGAAGAGACAAGAAATTCCACGTATGAAGGAAGGCCATATTGATGGCGCCTCAAAGGAATTGCAAAATAATTGTTTACAAGGTCATTTGTCCCCATGGCAGTAAAATAAATGCCTTCTGAGATGACACGTGTCATCTCCCCCTCCCTGACCAAATTTTGCAGTTTCTCCTTATACTCAAGAAATAATTCAAGTTGACCGGTACTGGACGTAGCACTCTGAAGAATCAAAAAAATAGTATGCACAAATTCTCATATCAACTTAGATTCAAGTGAAGCCAAACCGAAATATATTGCAGGAAGACTACATTTTTCACATGCATGTGATATGATTTGTGTACCGCGGGTATCGAAGTTAAGGGGTCATATCCAGAGCCTCCAGAGGCAAAGGCGACACCAGTGAGTAGGTCACTTAGTTCGACATCATCTCCATTATACGTTGGCAACAACTCCTTAATCCCCAATCTAGAAGCTGCTCGATCAAGAAAATAAGCATAGATAGAGTACAAGTTTTTATGCGGTGTGAACTGGAATGTGATTTTTAATTTGTATGTTCATTTTATATGCATGTAAAATTTGTGGGAAATTATAAAATTTAGGCCCCATATTTTAAAAAAGTTTAATGATATTTAAAATTACTTGTGTAGATCACTGGATCTTCTAATATTTTTCTAAAATTTGTAAATAGAATTTTGTCCATAAAAATGTACACACAAAAAACATGAGTTTTAAGTGGGTACAACATTTTCAAATTTTCGACATATTTATGTTATTTTTGATTCTACTCGTTATCGTGGTAGCATATCCTCCGAGAAGCCAAGATTTTGTCCCCTCATTATTGTTCTTCTCTACTGGCACAAATGTTTTTCACTGTTTAATACAAGGAGAACATCATGTGTTTTGTCGTCTTTGTGGGAGGTGTGGAGAAGCAGATGCACAAAGTAAAAGAAAAGAAACATGAGACGTGGGTGATGGCCATGGTAGAAAAAGGTTTTCATTTAATTGATAGTCTAGAGTGAGCCCTCTAGACTCCTGTGAAAAATAAATAGTTGTTGCGATGGATCGAAAGCAAGATTTAGAAAATTTCTTTTGTCAATGTATTTCATACATGTTTTGTCTCGTAGCAACACACGGGTCATTTACCTAGTAACACAAAAAGCAAAGTTGTCGGGAGAGCTGCAATTTGGCTCCCAGGCTCCATGGAGCCAGGCATTTTGAAAAAATAGAAAATGGTATTTTATTGTGTTGCAAGCCTACCTTTTTTACACGGATACATATAGGTGTGTTCTATATTTTTGTAAAAAATGAAATAGTAACTTTAATTGTAGCCTGCACAAGAAATAGACTTATGTGGCTCCAAAAAGTCAAAAGTAACTCCATTTTTATCCATACTTATCTTTTTGTGTACACCACGGATGAAAAGATACATCGATGAAAATTCACAACTTACACACACACACACATATATATATATATATATACAACTGCAACTTTTATCAGGATTTTTTGGGGTCCCAAAATAATGTTTTTGCCATGTTTTACTTACAAAATGCGCTCCATAGCACGGACACCATTTCATGTTTTTCGAAGTTGCCGGTAGTTATGTAAATTCCACGTACCTAGCATGTCCCTAGGAACCTTGCCATTGGAGAACCTCCCGGTGGCCTTCCCGCCGGGAAGTCCTGCCCATAGGGCAGGAAGTTGGCCCTCGCCTCCGTGAGACGGTTGTTGTTGTTTCCGGGATCGACGATGGAGTCGCCGAACATGAACACGGCCGATATTTTACTATTGCCCGTGCCTGCTGCTCCATGGGCGTACGGCAGAAGCACTATCAGCAGCAGCGGCAGCAGGTCGATGAACAGTAGCGCACGACCTGCAGGCATTGTCTTCCCTTTATCGCAAATATTGTACTTGTATGTGTATCAGTGGGATGGAACACAACGTACGCGGGAGCTGGCTTTTATAGTGAGGCGCTTGGAGCAAAATACATCGTACAGTTACTTGCTCGTTGCATGCATTAAACGACATTTTTTTCATTCTCTTGTAGAACTAGGGCCGACTCTGAGTCATAGCCTGATGGCGTACAATTATACGAGGCCACCTCTGTGAGGCTATCTACAGGGATGGAGCTAGGGGGGGGGGGGGGGGGGCATGGCCCCCCCTGTGCTGAAATTTTTGTGTGAAAACCCCTCAATAATAGGTGAGTTTACCTCTAATATTGTCTAAATTAGCCCTAATGGCCCCCTCCAAGCTGCATAATGTGCATTTGGCCCCCTTAAAGTTTATTCCTGACTCCGTCCCTGGCTATCTAGAATCTAGATCTATGCAGGCTACCTCGTACCTGCCTGCTCCGACGATGGAGACCTCGTACCTACCGAATGTCATCTGTTTTACTAGAGAAAATTGCAAAAAATCACCACAATTGGTGGTCAAGCTTCAAAAAACCACCGGCTTTCATTTAATTCGCAAATCACCACCACTATTCGTTGACACGTTGCAAAAAACCACTACTTCTTCGCTAACCGTCCGTGACGCTCAGTTAAGTATGAAACTGGCAGACGGGGCCCACATGGCATCCACCAATTGTGGTGGTTTTTTGCAATTTTCTCGTTTTACTATGATTTTTATTTTTTAGATAAAAAAATTCATAGTAAAACAAAGGTAAGAACACTTTCCGCCAGGAGGATCATTAAGCCCGGATATATAATATATATATATATATATATATATATATAATATATATATAGGGATGCGCTATTTGACACCCAGGTGCAGAATAGTTATTCTGCACCCCGCCCGTCCCGCGCGCGTCGCCCGTTTCCTTTCCCCGTCCGTCCCACGCGCCTCGGCCGTTTTCCTTTCCGCACGCGAGGTAATTTTACGGCATCCTTTCCGACCCTGCGCACGAGATCCACCCCGCACAGTCCGCATGCGACGTAAAAGAAACTTTGCATGCGACGTAAGAGTCTGCGTGTATGACGGCGCGAGCGCCCGCACTGCCCAGCCCACCACAACATGCATGTGACCTCGTGGGCCAACGTAATTAATTTGGGAATTCCATTAATTTGCCTAACCACCTGAGATCATCGCAGTACAATGGCTGCATACGACGTATTTTTTTTCGGTTGCCCTCATGCACGTTTAGGAGGTCGCTAGCAATTATTTGACCGAGTATAATAATTGCATGGAGTAAAATAAAATCATCGGCTAAGAAGTCGCCAAACAAGTTATGTCACTGCAAGAATATGGCGCCTGATTTATCACGCCATTAAAAGGCTGACACTTCCAAGGCAAAAAAGGAAGCTCACACTTGCACATTATAATCGGATTTATGAGCCATGATATAATTTTGTGGTCAATCGTCATGCCGTGACATGGTACCTTAGTTTTTTCGTGCAATCGCAAATTGAGCCAGAATATTCTTACATTGACATAATTAATTTTTGCTATTTTATGTGCCGGCCATTTATTTTCTTACGTCGCTCCAAGCTTTGTTATGTTCATTAATAAAATTCAGCATTTCATCAGCTCAATTTACTAATAGCAGCAAAGCATGCATACAATCCACATGCATTTTCTACATTCCTCTAACCAAATCGCTGAAACACATTTGCTTTCCCAAATAACTGGAAGTCCGAGCCTGTGAGCCACGCCACCCTGCATAACGCTCCAAGAAAAGTTACATAGGCATAATTAGTTTGATGGGGGTCAGAGACAGCCTTTTCGAGGTTGGAAACATGGACAGGGGTCTATACTTCCTTAGTTTTTCAGTGATGCACAGGCCTTCTAAAAGAATTTTTGAAATTATTGGGATTTACGGTCCTGCTGATCATGCTAACTCTGCGGTCTTTCTTGATGAAATATCGGCTAAGATTGCGCGGACGCAAATTCCGGTAGTAATGGGAGGAGATTTCAACCTCATCCGAGGGAGTGAGGACAAAAACAACGACCACATTAATTGGCCTAGGATCAACCTCTTCAATTCTCACATTGCCAACTGGGGCATGCGTGAAATCCAGCGCTCGGGGGCGCGCTACACTTGGACAAACAGAATGCTTAATCCGGTTAGGAGCGTGCTTGACAGGGTCTTTATCTCCGCTGCCCTTGATCAGGTTTGGCCGCTTTGCACGCTGGTTGCGGAAACTAGTCTGGGTCAGACCATACACCTCTTATTCTGGACACGGGCGAGGGCGCTCCTGTTCGGAGTAACAGATTCTTTTTCGAAACAGGCTGGTTTGAGATCCCTGAGTTTAAACCTTTCATGCTTAGCTCTTGGGAGAGTCTAGCATCCAAAGTCAAGGGTAGGGACATTGTTGATTGGTGGAGCTTTATGTCCGGAGGGATCCGACAAAAGCTGAGGGGTTGGAGCCGCAACTTAGGTAAGGATTCCAGGCAGAAGAAAGAAACTCTTCTTGCCCGGATCCAAGACATTGATAGAACCGCCGACTCCACGGGGCTAGATGATGACGAGTGGGCTCTTCGTTACTACCTCGAGGAGCAGCTTCTCCAAATTTACAGACTCGAGGAAGAGTACTGGCGTCAAAGGGGAAGAATTAGGTGGGCACTCCAGGGGGATGCTAACACTGCGTATTTCCATGCCATTGCGAATGGAAAGCGAAGAAGATGCAATATATCCTCTCTGACCAAGCCGGATGGCACCCAGGTCACAGGAAAGTTGGAGCTACAGGAGCATATCTATGAGTTTTACAGAGAATTGCTGGGGTCGACTTCCTCCCGGAACTGCGGCCTTGCACCGCATACCTGGGGGGTAAATAGGCGGGTGACGCAGGAGGAGAACTCCTCTCTTGCGATTACGTTCTCTGAATCTGAATTAGAGCAGATTGTTAAAGATATGAAGTCAGATACAGCCCCAGGTCCGGATGGGTTCCCGGTGCCTTTTTTCAAAAACTGCTGGCCTCTAGTTAAACACGGAATTCTTCACATTCTCAATGATTTTATTCTGGGAAGGATAGACATTTCGAGGCTCAACTTCGGGGTGTTGACACTGATACCAAAGGTCCAAGGGGCGGACAACATCTCCCAGTTTCGACCAATTGCCCTCATCAATGTAGTGTTCAAGATTATTTCCAAAGCCTATGCAACCAGACTGGACCCCATTGCCCATAGGATTATCAGTCCGAATCAGACCGCCTTCATCAAAGGTAGATTTATTCTTGATGGCGCGCTGGCCCTCCATGAGATCGTACATGAGTTGAAGAGCAAGAAACAGGGAGGTATCTTGCTTAAGCTTGACTTTGAAAAGGCCTATGACAGGGTGAATTGGGACTTCCTTGTCGAGGTGCTCCGCAGGAAAGGTTTTGACGCTGGCTATGTTCACAGAATCTCCCAGCTTGTCTCCGGGGGTCAAACTGCGATTTCTATTAATGGGGAAATGGGCCCCTTCTTCCGCAACAAGCGGGGAGTGCGTCAAGGGGACCCTCTCTCGCCGCTGCTGTTCAACTTTATCGCTGAAGGTCTCTCAGCCATGCTCTCCACTGCCAATGCGGCAGGTCACATCCATGGGGTGGTGCCGCACCTTATTCCGGGGGGAATAACGCATCTTCAGTATGCTGACGACACCATCATCCTCATCCAAAACAACGACTTAGATATCGCAAACCTAAAGTTCCTGCTGATGTGCTTTGAGAATATGTCGGGCCTCAAAATCAATTTTCACAAGAGTGAAGTGTTCGTTCTGGATGAACCTATGAGCAGCCGTAAAAGAGTGGCCAGACAGCTGAACTGTAAGCTGGGAGCCTTCCCTTTCATCTATCTTGGTCTGCCGGTTTCCGACACGAAGCTCACGATGGAGCAATGGTTCTTTTTAGTCCAGAAGCTAACTGATAGAGTCGAACCCTGGATTGGTAGGTTCCTTTCCTCAGGGGGAAGACTGATTTTATCCAATTCTTGCCTTGCCAGCCTCCCTATGTTTGCTATGGGTCTCTTTCTTCTCCAGGATGGAGTCCATGTCCAATTCGATTCTCACAGGGCTCGCTTCTTTTGGGAAGGCGCGGGCCCTAAGAGAAAGTACCATATGATCAACTGGCCAGCGATGTGTAGACCAAAAGATTGTGGGGGGCTCGGGTTACTGAATTCTAGAAAGATGAACGTGGCTCTGCTTCTGAAATGGATTTGGCGGTTATACCGGATGGAGGATTCCATTTGGGCAGAATTAATCAGAGCCAAGTACACAAGATCTGGAGATATCTTTGCAAGCTCGGACCGCGGGGGTTCGCAGTTTTGGAAGAACATGCATAAAATCAAGCATCTCTTTAAGTTAGGCGCCAAACATTCGGTGCATAATGGCCAGCGTACCCAGTTCTGGTTGGACTGGTGGATTGGGGAGGGGCCCCTTAGCCGTAGATTCCCTTCGCTTTTCAATATTTGCGAGGACGAGTCGATTTCGGTCGCTCAAGCTATTAACGACGGCTGCCGCTTTAGGCGATCCTTAGACGCGGCAGGTTTTAACCAGTGGACTCAACTAGCTGAGATCATCAACTCAACAAACCTGTCTGCAGATCTCGACTCCATCTCCTGGAGTCTAGACCCGTCGGGGTCATACTCGGTGAATTCCATGTATAAAAAACTGTCGCAAGGGGCGACGGTGGCTCATTTTCAAGAAGTTTGGAAGGCTAGGATCCCACTTAAAATTAGAATCTTCTCTTGGCAGTTGATTTTGATCGGCTACCTTCAGGGACACAGCTGGCCACAAGGCAGGGGCCTTCGGATGGCAAGTGTGCTCTCTGTGGGCAAGTTGAAGACGCAACCCATATTTTCTTCAAATGCTCGATGGCGGTGTTCATGTGGTCTGTGGTCCGCCAAGTTCTGGGGAGGACTTGGTGTCCCCAAAACTTTGCCCATTTTTTTGCATTGCTATCCTCTTTTTCGGGTCGCACTAGGAGGTTGATTTGGCTCCTTTTCTTAGCCCAAGCTTGGGCGCTTTGGGCTGTGAGAAATAAACTTGCTATTGAGAAGAAAACTGTCAATCACCCAGCTGATATCATTTTCAAAACTATGATCTTCTTGCAGGCGTGGATCCCTCCTCTCAAGTCGCAGGACAAGGAGGGCGCAAGGTGGCTGGTCGCAAAGCTTAGAGAGCTTCATTCCGAGTGCCTTCCCAGAAGACAGGGTTGATGCGACTTCTGTCTAACCCTGTCTAGTTATCCTAGCTTCGGCTAAGCTGTATGCCCAGCATGTTGTCTTTCCTTTTGGCTAAGCTGTATGCCGCAGCAGTTGTATAATCGTATGTTGGATCGATCTAGCTTTGTTAATTCAAAGTTGGGCATGTGCCTTTAATCTAAAAAAAAATTAGTTTGTGGAATAGCTTGTATCCGCAACAAATTACATAGGCAGTACACATTTTTTTACATCATGTTCTATATGCATTACGTTCCAAGACACCCGTTAGCCTACATTCTCCCAGTGTTATCTCCAAAGACCCTCTTAATAGGAAGACATGAATTGCTCTCAGCAAATGTAAAACAACCATAATCACTCATGCACGATGTGCATAATTAAATACAAGGTGCTTAAATATTACAACAAAATCAGAACAAACAAGAAGCAAAGCAAAGTGCAAAAACGAAACTGAGAAAGATGCAACTTTTAAGATTCTGAATGTCGTCAACCCACCAATATTTTTTTTTTTTGAATTTAACCCACCAATATTCTATGTCACATCACAAATGCATGCAAAAGCTCCTATGGATGCGTAGAGAAGAAATGTCAAGGATGGTGTTTAATGCAGTTGAAAGCTTTGCACAGCTGCAAATAGAGATTTTTGCACTAAAATTGATCTTAGTCCGTCATTGCATCGCCACAGCAATTATATCCTACTATTCGGAACGACAGAAAATTAGTTCAGTTGGAAATCATTGTCATCCGAACTTTAATGCAACCAGGTCATATAATAATGAGGGAAAAGAAGCACCCAGAATCAGAGAGCAATAGAGAAATTAGTTCAGTATGTGGTAAACGCACGGAACAGCTAGGAAGCCGATCAATCAGCAGAGAGAGGCTAGCTAGCAAGCAAATCAAGGAAGCGCGGCGGCAGGAGCAGGCGACTGAAGCAGGGCGAGTTGGGGCACCGGTTGGGAACGGCAGGAGGCGGACAGCAGCGGAGACCCGCATAGAGGATCAGTAGGCCGACGGGGGACGGCAGTAGCGGCCGGCCGCTGAGGAACGGCAGGCAGCACAACACTGCGGCCGACGTGATCGATGGAGGCGAGGCCACAGCTCCCACCTTCAGTCCCCGCGCGCGGTGCGTCCGCCGTGACACTGCGCCGACCGAAGAACCCACCTTGCCGTTGCATCTGAGGCCACCCACCCGCCGACCACGAAAGCTCCGCCGAGGACACCCGCCGCTCGCCGCCCGCAGCAGTCCCAACCTGCAGCCCTCGTCGACCGTCGCAAATCGAGCTGCAGCCGCTCGCTGCCGGCCGCGGTCCACAACTGCAGCCCTCCCGGCCGACGCAGACAGCTGTAGCCGCACGTCGCCGGCCGCAATGAACAGATGCAATCGCTCCCCGCGTATACCTCCCCCGATTGCCTCCACCTGATGAAAATCAGAAACCGCACGCACGACACTAATGACGGTGGGTTAGGTTGTAGCCCACTACCCCACGACCCAGAAAGGAGATAAACTGTCACCGTAATGGGGGAAAAATAAATTACGTTGCTGGTGGGAACACCAGGGATAAAATGGCTCGGTGGAGAAAGCCTGGTCCGGGCTCGGTCGATCCACTCGGGAGCAGAATAACTATTCTACACCCAGGGGTCTAATAAAGCTTCTATATATATATATATATACCGGCCACTATCAGAGTAAGAACACTTAAGTTGGACATGCGATCTTCATGCACAAACATCGCTTCTTCAGAATCTCCTAGAAGCACGAAGCACGCTGACCTCGAGATAAACACATTCACTACCATTTGCAGGTCCGGTCTGTTCTGCACTTGTTGGGCTGCTATTGCTGCTAACTCGTTGGGCTGGGCAAAGAGCCTAGGGCTAGGCAACCATGGGCTGGACAAAGGACTGTTGTCACTAGCACACGTGCCCAAACTAGTCTTAGCATACGCCGGCCATGAATTGTAGCCACAAAGATTTCCTTTAAATTTTCAAATACTTTATCTTTCAATCAGTAAGTCGGAATTCAGATATATTTTTCACGGTTCGACTTCTGGCGACAAATTTTTTAAAGCTAAACCCCATGCTGATACATTTTGATGACCTTCTTTTTTGACCTTAATTGTCGGATTATAGTCACCTGGTCACCACGTAGAGTCAAGTTGGCAAGGTTAAAATCAGTGGAGAAAGGACTGAGGTATTCAGACCAACCTAGATGCATCTGTCAAGATGATCCTATCTCGACGTATTTGTTTTTATTAGCACATGAAGGCATATCATGCCTATTAAGAAGCTGGGGAGGTGGGAAATTTTCGGACATCGGTATGGCGCCATTAGCACCCCGGTCAATCATCTTCTTCTTGAACACTGAGATTTCGCTTTCATGGTAGAATTGATCATGGAGGAATAGATCTGGAGCAGCATGTGAAGGGAAGGACCACGTCACGACTTCATGTTCTGTACACCGATGTTGCTGTAGCACAGCATATTCTGCAATCAAGCAAAGCAAAATTAAGCAGCATTGTAGTCTCTCGATGTGAGCTCTCCACCGGCCAATGCTTGATTGCATAATTGCATGCATGGAAAGATGCATAGTACTGTGTGCTATCTAAGTTTTTTTTTGTCGTTTGCAAGGAGAGAATGGGGGATTTGATTTGAATACCGTGACATGCGAATTTAACACGATGAATCGATGATGTAGCTAGAGGATGCACTCGAGCGAAAATGAACAAGTGCATGGAGTTACTACATGCTAAACCTAGTTCGCATCCATTTTCTTGGCAAGACTTCCATGGAAACGACTTTGGAGTAAATGATAGGTAGTGTTTGGGTGTAGAAATAGAGGTGGAGTAGCCTGTCATGGAAGGACCACATCGAAAGACTTAATTTGGCAATGTATATTCTGGGGACAACACAGGGATAACACTAACTTGACACCGGATTGTTCGGGCCTCACAGACTGGAGCCATCATCCACCACAGTGGCGAGGGCGTCGTCAGAAACCATCAAGCAATCAGTGTGCACAATGACATCTGAACAAGCTACATTGTTGCAACCAGAACCAGATCCAGAACTCAAAAGACCACATGCATGAATACAACTAAATCAAGCTAACATATTTCATTCCTACGAAAACACATCATTTTGCTAACCGCAGAGAACACCAACAGTCGAATCACCGGATCAGTAAGATCCCTCAGTAAGTTCTCAGCATCCGCACCAATGGAAGATAGATTTGAAATCGAGCATTTACCCAGTGTGTGAAAAAGAAAACTTTCACCGGTTTTACAAATTTCCAAGCATTCGCAAACAGACCTAAAAGTGGTAACGAGCAGGAACTCTCAATCAATTGCAGTTTCTGATAGTAATTGTTCAAACTACAGCAGAGAGAGAAAGAGGGAGTTTCTTCACATCAGGTACTGCAGATTTTGCTTGACGATTTTATCAATCACAATGTTGTAGGCCTTTTCCGTAGGATGAAAGCTGTCCCAGAAAATATAGTCGTACACATTTGGACATGCAGGATGATATTCAATGAATATTGCTGCATTTAGCACTGTGCTGCCACAACATCCCTCAGTTACCTCCTTGAAACCTATCAAACAGAAAGTTTCACAATATTCAGTACAAAATTGATATGATGACAACATGTACATTATCTGCTATTCCAAAGTTAGAAGATATAAACTATTGTAAATATTGTATATATGTATCATCTTGGTCCACTACATATGCAGCTACTATTACTTTTGTATTTGTTACCGTAAGCGAAACTCTGTAGCATAAAGGAATAAAAGATAACTTAAAATCACGTCCATCGAGATCTCACACCTGTACATCCACTCACTTCTCTGTTAGTTCAGCTCGTCTAAGGTTTTGTAAATTTACAACAATTAAGAGGTTATTGTGTCTTAATATTATCTGTTAATATGATTTTACGACATCTACTCAAAATAAAGGTTGAAGGCATAATATACGCTCACCATAAAGACTACGTCGTTGAATGATATCAAGCACACTGTAGTATATATCGCCATAAGCAAATCTCGAGTCTTGAACATTCCTTTCTGCATTAAGTCGATCTACTTCTGTTGACATTTTTGAATTGAATAATTCTGCTGCTTTATTCCGCAATGGATCACATTCTCTTGATCCATGTTTTCTTTGTGAAGGAATACATCCAATTGGTGGAATGCCAAAAAATCCAATCCTCTTTGCACCCATCTCATTTAATTTCTGTATAATTATAAGGAAAAATTGTGAATGAGCACCATGACAGCGACACACTCCTTAGTTTTTATTTATTTTTTATACTAAATCACAACAACAAAATCTACATAAAAACACGAGTGTAGTACAAGATTATAGCATGTAATACAAAATTATTCAGAGGGAAACTTATAGTATGTTCTACACAAAAATAACAAGTGGTAGCTAATCTTATTAACCTCAAACATCACGGATCAATATAACTTTTGTTCTATAAACGTGTAGATTTTTTATCACATTTACCCAAAAAATGCCTGAAAGAGTTGAGGGTGTAGGTATACCCTACTTACAAAACTCATCTAAAATTATAGTCGTCACAGGACTAAAGGAAAACTTCAAATACATTACGACACCAATGGCTCATAGGGTATGAGCCCGATAAAAATATGTACAACTTCAAATGTTCCAAGAAGACGAGAATCAATATTTTTTCAAAGAAAAAGAGATCAAAAGGGATTTTATAGAACATGTGTAACTTAATTTTTTTTACAATAGACCCTGAGCTTGGATAATAACCCTTACCGTAGTAAAGTTAACTGCAGAAGAGACAAGAAATTCCACGTATGAAGGAAGGTCATATTGATGGCGCCTCAAAGGAATTGCAAAATAATTTTTTACAAGGTCATTTGTCCCCATGACAGTAAAATAAATGCCTTCTGAGATGACACGTGTCATCTCCCCCTCCCCGACCAAGTTTTGCAGTTTCTCCTTATACGCAAGAAATAATTCAAGTTGACCGGTACTGGACGTAGCAGTCTGAAGAATAAACAATAGTATGAACAAATTCTCATATCAACTTAGATTCAAGTGAAATCAAACCGAAATATATTGCAGGAAGACTACATTTTTCAGATGCATGTGATATGATTTGTGTACCGCGGGTATCGAAGTTAAGGGGTCATATCCAGAGCCTCCAGAGGCAAAGGCGACACCAGTGAGTAGGTCACTTAGTTCAACATCATCTCCATTATACGGTGGCAACAACTCCTTAATCCCCAATCTAGAAGCTGCTCGATCAAGAAAATAAGCATAGACAGATTACAAGTTTTTATGCGGTGTGAACTGGGAATGTGATTTTTAATTTTTTATGTTCATTTTATATGCATGTAAATTTTGTGGGAAAATTATAAAATTTACGCCCCATGTTTAAAAAAAAGTATAGTGATCTTTAAAATTACTTCTGTAGATCATTGGATCTTCTAGTATTTTTCTAAAATTTACAAATATCATTTGTCCATAAAAATGTACACGCAAAAAACATGAGTTTTAAGTGGGTACACCATTTTTAGATTTTCGACACATTTACGTTATTTGTGATTCTACTCGTTATCGTGGGAGCATATCCTCCGAGAAGCCAAGATTTTGTCCACTCATTATTGTTCTTCTCTACTGGTGCAAATGTTTTCACTGTATAATACAAGGAGAACATCATGTATTTTGTCGTCTTCGTGGGAGGTGTGGAGAAGCAGATGCACAAACTAAAAGAAAAGAAACATGAGACATGCGCGATGGCCACGGTAGAAAAAGTTTTTCATTTTAATTGATAGTATAGATTGAGCCCTCTAGACTCCTGTGAAAAATGAATAGTTGTTGCGATGGATCGAAAGCGAGCTTTAGAAAATTTCTTTTGTCAATGTATTTCATACTTGTTTTCTTGTCTCGTAGCAACACACGGGTCATTTACCTAGTAACACAAAAAGCAAAGTTGTCGGGAGAGCTGCAATTTGGCTCCCAGGCTCCATCATTTTGAAAAAAAATAGAAAATGGTATTTTATTGTGTTACAAGCCTACCTTTTTTTACACAGATACATATAGATGTGTTCTATATTTTTGTAAAAAATGAAATAGTAACTTAAATTGTAGTCTGCACAAGAAATAGACATATGTGGCTCCAAAAAGCCAAAAGTAACTCCATTTTTATCCATACTATTCTTTTTGTGTACACCACGGATGAAAAGATACATCGATGAAAATTCCCAACTTATATATATATATACAACTGCAACTTTTATCAGGATTTTTGGGGTCCCAAAATAATGTTTTTGCCATGTTTTACTTACAAAATGCGCTCCATAGCACGGACACCATTTCATGTTTTTCGAAGTTGCCGGTAGTTATATAAATTGCCCGTACCTAGCATGTCCCCAGGAACCTTGCCATTGGAGAACCTCCCGGTGGCCTTCCCGCCGGGAAAGTCCTGGCCGTACGGCGGGAAGTTGGCCCTCGCCTCCGTGAGACGGTTGTTGTTGTTTCCGGGATCGACGATGGAGTCGCCGAACATGAACACGGCCGATATTTTACTATTGCCCGTGCCTGCTGCTCCATGGGCGTACGGCAGAAGCACTATCAGCAGCAGCGGCAGCAGGTCGATGAACAGTAGCGCACGACCTGCAGGCATTGTCTTCCCTTTATCGCAAATATTGTACTTGTATGTGTATCAGTGGGATGGAACACAACGTACGCGGGAGCTGGCTTTTATAGTGAGGCGCTTGGAGCAAAATACATCGTACAGTTACTTGCTCGTTGCATGCATTAAACGACATTTTTTTCATTCTCTTGTAGAACTAGGGCCGACTCTGAGTCATAGCCTGATGGCGTACAATTATACGAGGCCACCTCTGTGAGGCTATCTACAGGGATGGAGCTAGGGGGGGGGGGGGTGCTGGGGCCATGGCCCCCCCTGTGCTGAAATTTTTGTGTGAAAACCCCTCAATAATAGGTGAGTTTACCTCTAATATTGTCTAAATTAGCCCTAATGGCCCCCTCCAAGCTGCATAACGTGCATTTGGCCCCCCTTAAAGTTTATTTCTGACTCCGTCCCTGGCTATCTAGAATCTAGATCTATGCAGGCTACCTCGTACCTGCCTGCTCCGACGATGGAGACCTCATACCTACCGAATGTCATCTGTTTTACTAGAGAAAATTGCAAAAAACCACCACAATTGGTGGTCAAGCTTCAAAAAACCACCGGCTTTCATTTAATTCGCAAATCACCACTACTATTCGTTGACACGTTGCAAAAAACCACCACTTCTTCGCTAACCGTCCGTGACGCTCAGTTAAGTATGAAACTGGCAGACGGGGCCCACATGGCATCCACCAATTGTGGTGGTTTTTTGCAATTTTCTCGTTTTACTATGATTTTTATTTTTTAGATAAAAAAATTCATAGTAAAACAAAGGTAAGAACACTTTCCGCCAGGAGGATCATTAAGCCCGGATATATATATATATATATATATATATATATATATATATATATATATCTCTACTATATAATATGAATAGAGGTGGTGATGATGGTAGGTCATGATAAAACTACCCCTAAAGTTGATATAAATTACGCATCATGCCACCTATAAGTGAGAAAAACGGTTCGGATAGGTTGTGTCCAGCACGATCCCGATCGGTAAGAAAAACCACGTCCCAACTCCCCCGTTTAATTCTCTGACCGACACGCACACGCACAAGAAAAATAGTAGCAATCGGATCGCTACACATGCGTACGAGAAAAAGGAAATAGCAAGGGGATGAGAAGAAGTATATCGAGTCGGAAAGGATCGGGAGAAGGAGATCCGGTTCGCTGCTTTATACGATGGAAATCTATCTGCAGCTGTCGTATCAATCGATCTCGAGCAATTACCGATGTACTTCCCGGTCTCCCGGTGGCGTAGATCGCATCGATGGGCACCACTGCCACTCCGTCGGCTCGTCACCGTCCCCGCCGTCTGCATGCAGTCTGGCGGCGAGAGTTGGACACAAGTCTCCGGCCGGCTCTCCGCACGCGGCTCTTCCGAGTCACCGACTCGCGACCCAGAGCGCAATCCGCTACAACGGTGTCGATGGGAGCCACTGCCGATCGGTCGTCCTCATCCCACCGTCGTGGTGCAGCATGGTGGATAGTTGGAGACAAGGCCCACGCTGCTCTTCAACGTCGGGCACCAGGTTCATCTTCCACACGCTCCAACTCCACTTTCAGAGCTAACATGGTGTACCCAGCCGGCCTTGACGAGCACTCCACGGGATTTGTCGACAACTGCTACTTGCAAACTCCCGCAGCCAAGCAATACCACAACCGCTATTCATGTCATGGACGTGGAGGCCGACACGCCGGAGCTGTCCCACAACTGCTACTTCACGGGCACGACCCTGCTCCAGAAGGACCTACAGTCTTCCGACCTGTAATTGTGCAAGGCACGCCGCGACGTCGTTCCAATCGGCTCAGGTGTAATGGTGTATGCACGCATGTTGAGGTACGTAATCGTCTGAGATGCACAGTGACTTTGGAGATTCGTAGCGCTAGGTTCTATATGATTCATGCACTAGATTCACTTCCGCCAAGATCTTCTCTCTTTCGCCTAGAAGCAAAATAGTATGAAGGAACTCATTCTTGTTGCCACAAGTTGCAAATTTGAGGAGTAAATTTTACGTATTTACACTTTTTCAAATTGAATTCAACTTTCACTTTTTTATCGAAAAATAAATGACCCGTGGCAACGCACGGGCATTCAACTAGTATATATATATATATATATATATATATATATATAGGGATGCGCTATTTGACACGGTGCAGAATAGTTATTCTGCACCCCGCCCGTCCCGCGCGTGTCGCCCGTTTCCTTTCCCCGTCCGTCCCACGCGCCTCGGCCGTTTTCCTTTCCGCACGCGAGGTAATTTTACGGCATCCTTTCCGACCCTGCGCACGAGATCCACCCCGCACAGTCCGCATGCGACGTAAAAGAAACTTTGCATGCGACGTAAGAGTCTGCGTGTATGACGGCGCGAGCGCCCGCACTGCCCAGCCCACCACAACATGCATGTGACCTCGTGGGCCAACGTAATTAATTTGGGAATTCCATTAATTTGCCTAACCACCTGAGATCATCGCAGTACAATGGCTGCATACGACGTATTTTTTTTCGGTTGCCCTCATGCACGTTTAGGAGGTCGCTAGCAATTATTTGACCGAGTATAATAATTGCATGGAGTAAAATAAAATCATCGGCTAAGAAGTCGCCAAACAAGTTATGTCACTGCAAGAATATGGCGCCTGATTTATCACGCCATTAAAAGGCTGACACTTCCAAGGCAAAAAAGGAAGCTCACACTTGCACATTATAATCGGATTTATGAGCCATGATATAATTTTGTGGTCAATCGTCATGCCGTGACATGGTACCTTAGTTTTTTCGTGCAATCGCAAATTGAGCCAGAATATTCTTACATTGACATAATTAATTTTTGCTATTTTATGTGCCGGCCATTTATTTTCTTACGTCGCTCCAAGCTTTGTTATGTTCATTAATAAAATTCAGCATTTCATCAGCTCAATTTACTAATAGCAGCAAAGCATGCATACAATCCACATGCATTTTCTACATTCCTCTAACCAAATCGCTGAAACACATTTGCTTTCCCAAATAACTGGAAGTCCGAGCCTGTGAGCCACGCCACCCTGCATAACGCTCCAAGAAAAGTTACATAGGCATAATTAGTTTGATGGGGGTCAGAGACAGCCTTTTCGAGGTTGGAAACATGGACAGGGGTCTATACTTCCTTAGTTTTTCAGTGATGCACAGGCCTTCTAAAAGAATTTTTGAAATTATTGGGATTTACGGTCCTGCTGATCATGCTAACTCTGCGGTCTTTCTTGATGAAATATCGGCTAAGATTGCGCGGACGCAAATTCCGGTAGTAATGGGAGGAGATTTCAACCTCATCCGAGGGAGTGAGGACAAAAACAACGACCACATTAATTGGCCTAGGATCAACCTCTTCAATTCTCACATTGCCAACTGGGGCATGCGTGAAATCCAGCGCTCGGGGGCGCGCTACACTTGGACAAACAGAATGCTTAATCCGGTTAGGAGCGTGCTTGACAGGGTCTTTATCTCCGCTGCCCTTGATCAGGTTTGGCCGCTTTGCACGCTGGTTGCGGAAACTAGTCTGGGTCAGACCATACACCTCTTATTCTGGACACGGGCGAGGGCGCTCCTGTTCGGAGTAACAGATTCTTTTTCGAAACAGGCTGGTTTGAGATCCCTGAGTTTAAACCTTTCATGCTTAGCTCTTGGGAGAGTCTGGCATCCAAAGTCAAGGGTAGGGACATTGTTGATTGGTGGAGCTTTATGTCCGGAGGGATCAGACAAAAGCTGAGGGGTTGGAGCCGCAACTTAGGTAAGGATTCCAGGCAGAAGAAAGAAACTCTTCTTGCCCGGATCCAAGACATTGATAGAACCGCCGACTCCACGGGGCTAGATGATGACGAGTGGGCTCTTCGTTACTACCTCGAGGAGCAGCTTCTCCAAATTTACAGACTCGAGGAAGAGTACTGGCGTCAAAGGGGAAGAATTAGGTGGGCACTCCAGGGGGATGCTAACACTGCGTATTTCCATGCCATTGCGAATGGAAAGCGAAGAAGATGCAATATATCCTCTCTGACCAAGCCGGATGGCACCCAGGTCACAGGAAAGTTGGAGCTACAGGAGCATATCTATGAGTTTTACAGAGAATTGCTGGGGTCGACTTCCTCCC
This sequence comes from Poa pratensis, assembly GCA_947311845.1. Classification (NCBI taxonomy): domain Eukaryota; kingdom Viridiplantae; phylum Streptophyta; class Magnoliopsida; order Poales; family Poaceae; genus Poa; species Poa pratensis. The sequence goes on along the minus strand of CAMZMU010000108.1, from coordinate 19,178,294 downwards.
GGAACTGCGGCCTTGCACCGCATACCTGGGGGGTAAATAGGCGGGTGACGCAGGAGGAGAACTCCTCTCTTGCGATTACGTTCTCTGAATCTGAATTAGAGCAGATTGTTAAAGATATGAAGTCAGATACAGCCCCAGGTCCGGATGGGTTCCCGGTGCCTTTTTTCAAAAACTGCTGGCCTCTAGTTAAACACGGAATTCTTCACATTCTCAATGATTTTATTCTGGGAAGGATAGACATTTCGAGGCTCAACTTCGGGGTGTTGACACTGATACCAAAGGTCCAAGGGGCGGACAACATCTCCCAGTTTCGACCAATTGCCCTCATCAATGTAGTGTTCAAGATTATTTCCAAAGCCTATGCAACCAGACTGGACCCCATTGCCCATAGGATTATCAGTCCGAATCAGACCGCCTTCATCAAAGGTAGATTTATTCTTGATGGCGCGCTGGCCCTCCATGAGATCGTACATGAGTTGAAGAGCAAGAAACAGGGAGGTATCTTGCTTAAGCTTGACTTTGAAAAGGCCTATGACAGGGTGAATTGGGACTTCCTTGTCGAGGTGCTCCGCAGGAAAGGTTTTGACGCTGGCTATGTTCACAGAATCTCCCAGCTTGTCTCCGGGGGTCAAACTGCGATTTCTATTAATGGGGAAATGGGCCCCTTCTTCCGCAACAAGCGGGGAGTGCGTCAAGGGGACCCTCTCTCGCCGCTGCTGTTCAACTTTATCGCTGAAGGTCTCTCAGCCATGCTCTCCACTGCCAATGCGGCAGGTCACATCCATGGGGTGGTGCCGCACCTTATTCCGGGGGGAATAACGCATCTTCAGTATGCTGACGACACCATCATCCTCATCCAAAACAACGACTTAGATATCGCAAACCTAAAGTTCCTGCTGATGTGCTTTGAGAATATGTCGGGCCTCAAAATCAATTTTCACAAGAGTGAAGTGTTCGTTCTGGATGAACCTATGAGCAGCCGTAAAAGAGTGGCCAGACAGCTGAACTGTAAGCTGGGAGCCTTCCCTTTCATCTATCTTGGTCTGCCGGTTTCCGACACGAAGCTCACGATGGAGCAATGGTTCTTTTTAGTCCAGAAGCTAACTGATAGAGTCGAACCCTGGATTGGTAGGTTCCTTTCCTCAGGGGGAAGACTGATTTTATCCAATTCTTGCCTTGCCAGCCTCCCTATGTTTGCTATGGGTCTCTTTCTTCTCCAGGATGGAGTCCATGTCCAATTCGATTCTCACAGGGCTCGCTTCTTTTGGGAAGGCGCGGGCCCTAAGAGAAAGTACCATATGATCAACTGGCCAGCGATGTGTAGACCAAAAGATTGTGGGGGGCTCGGGTTACTGAATTCTAGAAAGATGAACGTGGCTCTGCTTCTGAAATGGATTTGGCGGTTATACCGGATGGAGGATTCCATTTGGGCAGAATTAATCAGAGCCAAGTACACAAGATCTGGAGATATCTTTGCAAGCTCGGACCGCGGGGGTTCGCAGTTTTGGAAGAACATGCATAAAATCAAGCATCTCTTTAAGTTAGGCGCCAAACATTCGGTGCATAATGGCCAGCGTACCCAGTTCTGGTTGGACTGGTGGATTGGGGAGGGGCCCCTTAGCCGTAGATTCCCTTCGCTTTTCAATATTTGCGAGGACGAGTCGATTTCGGTCGCTCAAGCTATTAACGACGGCTGCCGCTTTAGGCGATCCTTAGACGCGGCAGGTTTTAACCAGTGGACTCAACTAGCTGAGATCATCAACTCAACAAACCTGTCTGCAGATCTCGACTCCATCTCCTGGAGTCTAGACCCGTCGGGGTCATACTCGGTGAATTCCATGTATAAAAAACTGTCGCAAGGGGCGACGGTGGCTCATTTTCAAGAAGTTTGGAAGGCTAGGATCCCACTTAAAATTAGAATCTTCTCTTGGCAGTTGATTTTAGATCGGCTACCTTCAGGGACACAGCTGGCCACAAGGCAGGGGCCTTCGGATGGCAAGTGTGCTCTCTGTGGGCAAGTTGAAGACGCAACCCATATTTTCTTCAAATGCTCGATGGCGGTGTTCATGTGGTCTGTGGTCCGCCAAGTTCTGGGGAGGACTTGGTGTCCCCAAAACTTTGCCCATTTTTTTGCATTGCTATCCTCTTTTTCGGGTCGCACTAGGAGGTTGATTTGGCTCCTTTTCTTAGCCCAAGCTTGGGCGCTTTGGGCTGTGAGAAATAAACTTGCTATTGAGAAGAAAACTGTCAATCACCCAGCTGATATCATTTTCAAAACTATGATCTTCTTGCAGGCGTGGATCCCTCCTCTCAAGTCGCAGGACAAGGAGGGCGCAAGGTGGCTGGTCGCAAAGCTTAGAGAGCTTCATTCCGAGTGCCTTCCCAGAAGACAGGGTTGATGCGACTTCTGTCTAACCCTGTCTAGTTATCCTAGCTTCGGCTAAGCTGTATGCCCAGCATGTTGTCTTTCCTTTTGGCTAAGCTGTATGCCGCAGCAGTTGTATAATCGTATGTTGGATCGATCTAGCTTTGTTAATTCAAAGTTGGGCATGTGCCTTTAATCTAAAAAAAAATTAGTTTGTGGAATAGCTTGTATCCGCAACAAATTACATAGGCAGTACACATTTTTTTACATCATGTTCTATATGCATTACGTTCCAAGACACCCGTTAGCCTACATTCTCCCAGTGTTATCTCCAAAGACCCTCTTAATAGGAAGACATGAATTGCTCTCAGCAAATGTAAAACAACCATAATCACTCATGCACGATGTGCATAATTAAATACAAGGTGCTTAAATATTACAACAAAATCAGAACAAACAAGAAGCAAAGCAAAGTGCAAAAACGAAACTGAGAAAGATGCAACTTTTAAGATTCTGAATGTCGTCAACCCACCAATATTTTTTTTTTTTGAATTTAACCCACCAATATTCTATGTCACATCACAAATGCATGCAAAAGCTCCTATGGATGCGTAGAGAAGAAATGTCAAGGATGGTGTTTAATGCAGTTGAAAGCTTTGCACAGCTGCAAATAGAGATTTTTGCACTAAAATTGATCTTAGTCCGTCATTGCATCGCCACAGCAATTATATCCTACTATTCGGAACGACAGAAAATTAGTTCAGTTGGAAATCATTGTCATCCGAACTTTAATGCAACCAGGTCATATAATAATGAGGGAAAAGAAGCACCCAGAATCAGAGAGCAATAGAGAAATTAGTTCAGTATGTGGTAAACGCACGGAACAGCTAGGAAGCCGATCAATCAGCAGAGAGAGGCTAGCTAGCAAGCAAATCAAGGAAGCGCGGCGGCAGGAGCAGGCGACTGAAGCAGGGCGAGTTGGGGCACCGGTTGGGAACGGCAGGAGGCGGACAGCAGCGGAGACCCGCATAGAGGATCAGTAGGCCGACGGGGGACGGCAGTAGGCGGCCGGCCGCTGAGGAACGGCAGGCAGCACAACACTGCGGCCGACGTGATCGATGGAGGCGAGGCCACAGCTCCCACCTTCAGTCCCCGCGCGCGGTGCGTCCGCCGTGACACTGCGCCGACCGAAGAACCCACCTTGCCGTTGCATCTGAGGCCACCCACCCGCCGACCACGAAAGCTCCGCCGAGGACACCCGCCGCTCGCCGCCCGCAGCAGTCCCAACCTGCAGCCCTCGTCGACCGTCGCAAATCGAGCTGCAGCCGCTCGCTGCCGGCCGCGGTCCACAACTGCAGCCCTCCCGGCCGACGCAGACAGCTGTAGCCGCACGTCGCCGGCCGCAATGAACAGATGCAATCGCTCCCCGCGTATACCTCCCCCGATTGCCTCCACCTGATGAAAATCAGAAACCGCACGCACGACACTAATGACGGTGGGTTAGGTTGTAGCCCACTACCCCACGACCCAGAAAGGAGATAAACTGTCACCGTAATGGGGGAAAAATAAATTACGTTGCTGGTGGGAACACCAGGGATAAAATGGCTCGGTGGAGAAAGCCTGGTCCGGGCTCGGTCGATCCACTCGGGAGCAGAATAACTATTCTACACCCAGGGGTCTAATAAAGCTTCTATATATATATATATATACCGGCCACTATCAGAGTAAGAACACTTAAGTTGGACATGCGATCTTCATGCACAAACATCGCTTCTTCAGAATCTCCTAGAAGCACGAAGCACGCTGACCTCGAGATAAACACATTCACTACCATTTGCAGGTCCGGTCTGTTCTGCACTTGTTGGGCTGCTATTGCTGCTAACTCGTTGGGCTGGGCAAAGAGCCTAGGGCTAGGCAACCATGGGCTGGACAAAGGACTGTTGTCACTAGCACACGTGCCCAAACTAGTCTTAGCATACGCCGGCCATGAATTGTAGCCACAAAGATTTCCTTTAAATTTTCAAATACTTTATCTTTCAATCAGTAAGTCGGAATTCAGATATATTTTTCACGGTTCGACTTCTGGCGACAAATTTTTTAAAGCTAAACCCCATGCTGATACATTTTGATGACCTTCTTTTTTGACCTTAATTGTCGGATTATAGTCACCTGGTCACCACGTAGAGTCAAGTTGGCAAGGTTAAAATCAGTGGAGAAAGGACTGAGGTATTCAGACCAACCTAGATGCATCTGTCAAGATGATCCTATCTCGACGTATTTGTTTTTATTAGCACATGAAGGCATATCATGCCTATTAAGAAGCTGGGGAGGTGGGAAATTTTCGGACATCGGTATGGCGCCATTAGCACCCCGGTCAATCATCTTCTTCTTGAACACTGAGATTTCGCTTTCATGGTAGAATTGATCATGGAGGAATAGATCTGGAGCAGCATGTGAAGGGAAGGACCACGTCACGACTTCATGTTCTGTACACCGATGTTGCTGTAGCACAGCATATTCTGCAATCAAGCAAAGCAAAATTAAGCAGCATTGTAGTCTCTCGATGTGAGCTCTCCACCGGCCAATGCTTGATTGCATAATTGCATGCATGGAAAGATGCATAGTACTGTGTGCTATCTAAGTTTTTTTTTGTCGTTTGCAAGGAGAGAATGGGGGATTTGATTTGAATACCGTGACATGCGAATTTAACACGATGAATCGATGATGTAGCTAGAGGATGCACTCGAGCGAAAATGAACAAGTGCATGGAGTTACTACATGCTAAACCTAGTTCGCATCCATTTTCTTGGCAAGACTTCCATGGAAACGACTTTGGAGTAAATGATAGGTAGTGTTTGGGTGTAGAAATAGAGGTGGAGTAGCCTGTCATGGAAGGACCACATCGAAAGACTTAATTTGGCAATGTATATTCTGGGGACAACACAGGGATAACACTAACTTGACACCGGATTGTTCGGGCCTCACAGACTGGAGCCATCATCCACCACAGTGGCGAGGGCGTCGTCAGAAACCATCAAGCAATCAGTGTGCACAATGACATCTGAACAAGCTACATTGTTGCAACCAGAACCAGATCCAGAACTCAAAAGACCACATGCATGAATACAACTAAATCAAGCTAACATATTTCATTCCTACGAAAACACATCATTTTGCTAACCGCAGAGAACACCAACAGTCGAATCACCGGATCAGTAAGATCCCTCAGTAAGTTCTCAGCATCCGCACCAATGGAAGATAGATTTGAAATCGAGCATTTACCCAGTGTGTGAAAAAGAAAACTTTCACCGGTTTTACAAATTTCCAAGCATTCGCAAACAGACCTAAAAGTGGTAACGAGCAGGAACTCTCAATCAATTGCAGTTTCTGATAGTAATTGTTCAAACTACAGCAGAGAGAGAAAGAGGGAGTTTCTTCACATCAGGTACTGCAGATTTTGCTTGACGATTTTATCAATCACAATGTTGTAGGCCTTTTCCGTAGGATGAAAGCTGTCCCAGAAAATATAGTCGTACACATTTGGACATGCAGGATGATATTCAATGAATATTGCTGCATTTAGCACTGTGCTGCCACAACATCCCTCAGTTACCTCCTTGAAACCTATCAAACAGAAAGTTTCACAATATTCAGTACAAAATTGATATGATGACAACATGTACATTATCTGCTATTCCAAAGTTAGAAGATATAAACTATTGTAAATATTGTATATATGTATCATCTTGGTCCACTACATATGCAGCTACTATTACTTTTGTATTTGTTACCGTAAGCGAAACTCTGTAGCATAAAGGAATAAAAGATAACTTAAAATCACGTCCATCGAGATCTCACACCTGTACATCCACTCACTTCTCTGTTAGTTCAGCTCGTCTAAGGTTTTGTAAATTTACAACAATTAAGAGGTTATTGTGTCTTAATATTATCTGTTAATATGATTTTACGACATCTACTCAAAATAAAGGTTGAAGGCATAATATACGCTCACCATAAAGACTACGTCGTTGAATGATATCAAGCACACTGTAGTATATATCGCCATAAGCAAATCTCGAGTCTTGAACATTCCTTTCTGCATTAAGTCGATCTACTTCTGTTGACATTTTTGAATTGAATAATTCTGCTGCTTTATTCCGCAATGGATCACATTCTCTTGATCCATGTTTTCTTTGTGAAGGAATACATCCAATTGGTGGAATGCCAAAAAATCCAATCCTCTTTGCACCCATCTCATTTAATTTCTGTATAATTATAAGGAAAAATTGTGAATGAGCACCATGACAGCGACACACTCCTTAGTTTTTATTTATTTTTTATACTAAATCACAACAACAAAATCTACATAAAAACACGAGTGTAGTACAAGATTATAGCATGTAATACAAAATTATTCAGAGGGAAACTTATAGTATGTTCTACACAAAAATAACAAGTGGTAGCTAATCTTATTAACCTCAAACATCACGGATCAATATAACTTTTGTTCTATAAACGTGTAGATTTTTTATCACATTTACCCAAAAAATGCCTGAAAGAGTTGAGGGTGTAGGTATACCCTACTTACAAAACTCATCTAAAATTATAGTCGTCACAGGACTAAAGGAAAACTTCAAATACATTACGACACCAATGGCTCATAGGGTATGAGCCCGATAAAAATATGTACAACTTCAAATGTTCCAAGAAGACGAGAATCAATATTTTTTCAAAGAAAAAGAGATCAAAAGGGATTTTATAGAACATGTGTAACTTAATTTTTTTTACAATAGACCCTGAGCTTGGATAATAACCCTTACCGTAGTAAAGTTAACTGCAGAAGAGACAAGAAATTCCACGTATGAAGGAAGGTCATATTGATGGCGCCTCAAAGGAATTGCAAAATAATTTTTTACAAGGTCATTTGTCCCCATGACAGTAAAATAAATGCCTTCTGAGATGACACGTGTCATCTCCCCCTCCCCGACCAAGTTTTGCAGTTTCTCCTTATACGCAAGAAATAATTCAAGTTGACCGGTACTGGACGTAGCAGTCTGAAGAATAAACAATAGTATGAACAAATTCTCATATCAACTTAGATTCAAGTGAAATCAAACCGAAATATATTGCAGGAAGACTACATTTTTCAGATGCATGTGATATGATTTGTGTACCGCGGGTATCGAAGTTAAGGGGTCATATCCAGAGCCTCCAGAGGCAAAGGCGACACCAGTGAGTAGGTCACTTAGTTCAACATCATCTCCATTATACGGTGGCAACAACTCCTTAATCCCCAATCTAGAAGCTGCTCGATCAAGAAAATAAGCATAGACAGATTACAAGTTTTTATGCGGTGTGAACTGGGAATGTGATTTTTAATTTTTTATGTTCATTTTATATGCATGTAAATTTTGTGGGAAAATTATAAAATTTACGCCCCATGTTTAAAAAAAAGTATAGTGATCTTTAAAATTACTTCTGTAGATCATTGGATCTTCTAGTATTTTTCTAAAATTTACAAATATCATTTGTCCATAAAAATGTACACGCAAAAAACATGAGTTTTAAGTGGGTACACCATTTTTAGATTTTCGACACATTTACGTTATTTGTGATTCTACTCGTTATCGTGGGAGCATATCCTCCGAGAAGCCAAGATTTTGTCCACTCATTATTGTTCTTCTCTACTGGTGCAAATGTTTTCACTGTATAATACAAGGAGAACATCATGTATTTTGTCGTCTTCGTGGGAGGTGTGGAGAAGCAGATGCACAAACTAAAAGAAAAGAAACATGAGACATGCGCGATGGCCACGGTAGAAAAAGTTTTTCATTTTAATTGATAGTATAGATTGAGCCCTCTAGACTCCTGTGAAAAATGAATAGTTGTTGCGATGGATCGAAAGCGAGCTTTAGAAAATTTCTTTTGTCAATGTATTTCATACTTGTTTTCTTGTCTCGTAGCAACACACGGGTCATTTACCTAGTAACACAAAAAGCAAAGTTGTCGGGAGAGCTGCAATTTGGCTCCCAGGCTCCATCATTTTGAAAAAAAATAGAAAATGGTATTTTATTGTGTTACAAGCCTACCTTTTTTTACACAGATACATATAGATGTGTTCTATATTTTTGTAAAAAATGAAATAGTAACTTAAATTGTAGTCTGCACAAGAAATAGACATATGTGGCTCCAAAAAGCCAAAAGTAACTCCATTTTTATCCATACTATTCTTTTTGTGTACACCACGGATGAAAAGATACATCGATGAAAATTCCCAACTTATATATATATATACAACTGCAACTTTTATCAGGATTTTTGGGGTCCCAAAATAATGTTTTTGCCATGTTTTACTTACAAAATGCGCTCCATAGCACGGACACCATTTCATGTTTTTCGAAGTTGCCGGTAGTTATATAAATTGCCCGTACCTAGCATGTCCCCAGGAACCTTGCCATTGGAGAACCTCCCGGTGGCCTTCCCGCCGGGAAAGTCCTGGCCGTACGGCGGGAAGTTGGCCCTCGCCTCCGTGAGACGGTTGTTGTTGTTTCCGGGATCGACGATGGAGTCGCCGAACATGAACACGGCCGATATTTTACTATTGCCCGTGCCTGCTGCTCCATGGGCGTACGGCAGAAGCACTATCAGCAGCAGCGGCAGCAGGTCGATGAACAGTAGCGCACGACCTGCAGGCATTGTCTTCCCTTTATCGCAAATATTGTACTTGTATGTGTATCAGTGGGATGGAACACAACGTACGCGGAGCTGGCTTTTATAGTGAGGCGCTTGGAGCAAAATACATCGTACAGTTACTTGCTCGTTGCATGCATTAAACGACATTTTTTTCATTCTCTTGTAGAACTAGGGCCGACTCTGAGTCATAGCCTGATGGCGTACAATTATACGAGGCCACCTCTGTGAGGCTATCTACAGGGATGGAGCTAGGGGGGGGGGGGGGGGTGCTGGGGCCATGGCCCCCCCTGTGCTGAAATTTTTGTGTGAAAACCCCTCAATAATAGGTGAGTTTACCTCTAATATTGTCTAAATTAGCCCTAATGGCCCCCTCCAAGCTGCATAACGTGCATTTGGCCCCCTTAAAGTTTATTTCTGACTCCGTCCCTGGCTATCTAGAATCTAGATCTATGCAGGCTACCTCGTACCTGCCTGCTCCGACGATGGAGACCTCATACCTACCGAATGTCATCTGTTTTACTAGAGAAAATTGCAAAAAACCACCACAATTGGTGGTCAAGCTTCAAAAAACCACCGGCTTTCATTTAATTCGCAAATCACCACTACTATTCGTTGACACGTTGCAAAAAACCACCACTTCTTCGCTAACCGTCCGTGACGCTCAGTTAAGTATGAAACTGGCAGACGGGGCCCACATGGCATCCACCAATTGTGGTGGTTTTTTGCAATTTTCTCGTTTTACTATGATTTTTATTTTTTAGATAAAAAAATTCATAGTAAAACAAAGGTAAGAACACTTTCCGCCAGGAGGATCATTAAGCCCGGATATATATATATATATATATATATATATATATATATATATATCTCTACTATATAATATGAATAGAGGTGGTGATGATGGTAGGTCATGATAAAACTACCCCTAAAGTTGATATAAATTACGCATCATGCCACCTATAAGTGAGAAAAACGGTTCGGATAGGTTGTGTCCAGCACGATCCCGATCGGTAAGAAAAACCACGTCCCAACTCCCCCGTTTAATTCTCTGACCGACACGCACACGCACAAGAAAAATAGTAGCAATCGGATCGCTACACATGCGTACGAGAAAAAGGAAATAGCAAGGGGATGAGAAGAAGTATATCGAGTCGGAAAGGATCGGGAGAAGGAGATCCGGTTCGCTGCTTTATACGATGGAAATCTATCTGCAGCTGTCGTATCAATCGATCTCGAGCAATTACCGATGTACTTCCCGGTCTCCCGGTGGCGTAGATCGCATCGATGGGCACCACTGCCACTCCGTCGGCTCGTCACCGTCCCCGCCGTCTGCATGCAGTCTGGCGGCGAGAGTTGGACACAAGTCTCCGGCCGGCTCTCCGCACGCGGCTCTTCCGAGTCACCGACTCGCGACCCAGAGCGCAATCCGCTACAACGGTGTCGATGGGAGCCACTGCCGATCGGTCGTCCTCATCCCACCGTCGTGGTGCAGCATGGTGGATAGTTGGAGACAAGGCCCACGCTGCTCTTCAACGTCGGGCACCAGGTTCATCTTCCACACGCTCCAACTCCACTTTCAGAGCTAACATGGTGTACCCAGCCGGCCTTGACGAGCACTCCACGGGATTTGTCGACAACTGCTACTTGCAAACTCCCGCAGCCAAGCAATACCACAACCGCTATTCATGTCATGGACGTGGAGGCCGACACGCCGGAGCTGTCCCACAACTGCTACTTCACGGGCACGACCCTGCTCCAGAAGGACCTACAGTCTTCCGACCTGTAATTGTGCAAGGCACGCCGCGACGTCGTTCCAATCGGCTCAGGTGTAATGGTGTATGCACGCATGTTGAGGTACGTAATCGTCTGAGATGCACAGTGACTTTGGAGATTCGTAGCGCTAGGTTCTATATGATTCATGCACTAGATTCACTTCCGCCAAGATCTTCTCTCTTTCGCCTAGAAGCAAAATAGTATGAAGGAACTCATTCTTGTTGCCACAAGTTGCAAATTTGAGGAGTAAATTTTACGTATTTACACTTTTTGAAATTGAATTCAACTTTCACTTTTTTATCGAAAAATAAATGACCCGTGGCAACGCACGGGCATTCAACTAGTATATATATATATATATATATATATATATATATAGGGATGCGCTATTTGACACCTAAGGTGCAGAATAGTTATTCTGCACCCCGCCCGTCCCGCGCGTGTCGCCCGTTTCCTTTCCCCGTCCGTCCCACGCGCCTCGGCCGTTTTCCTTTCCGCACGCGAGGTAATTTTACGGCATCCTTTCCGACCCTGCGCACGAGATCCACCCCGCACAGTCCGCATGCGACGTAAAAGAAACTTTGCATGCGACGTAAGAGTCTGCGTGTATGACGGCGCGAGCGCCCGCACTGCCCAGCCCACCACAACATGCATGTGACCTCGTGGGCCAACGTAATTAATTTGGGAATTCCATTAATTTGCCTAACCACCTGAGATCATCGCAGTACAATGGCTGCATACGACGTATTTTTTTTCGGTTGCCCTCATGCACGTTTAGGAGGTCGCTAGCAATTATTTGACCGAGTATAATAATTGCATGGAGTAAAATAAAATCATCGGCTAAGAAGTCGCCAAACAAGTTATGTCACTGCAAGAATATGGCGCCTGATTTATCACGCCATTAAAAGGCTGACACTTCCAAGGCAAAAAAGGAAGCTCACACTTGCACATTATAATCGGATTTATGAGCCATGATATAATTTTGTGGTCAATCGTCATGCCGTGACATGGTACCTTAGTTTTTTCGTGCAATCGCAAATTGAGCCAGAATATTCTTACATTGACATAATTAATTTTTGCTATTTTATGTGCCGGCCATTTATTTTCTTACGTCGCTCCAAGCTTTGTTATGTTCATTAATAAAATTCAGCATTTCATCAGCTCAATTTACTAATAGCAGCAAAGCATGCATACAATCCACATGCATTTTCTACATTCCTCTAACCAAATCGCTGAAACACATTTGCTTTCCCAAATAACTGGAAGTCCGAGCCTGTGAGCCACGCCACCCTGCATAACGCTCCAAGAAAAGTTACATAGGCATAATTAGTTTGATGGGGGTCAGAGACAGCCTTTTCGAGGTTGGAAACATGGACAGGGGTCTATACTTCCTTAGTTTTTCAGTGATGCACAGGCCTTCTAAAAGAATTTTTGAAATTATTGGGATTTACGGTCCTGCTGATCATGCTAACTCTGCGGTCTTTCTTGATGAAATATCGGCTAAGATTGCGCGGACGCAAATTCCGGTAGTAATGGGAGGAGATTTCAACCTCATCCGAGGGAGTGAGGACAAAAACAACGACCACATTAATTGGCCTAGGATCAACCTCTTCAATTCTCACATTGCCAACTGGGGCATGCGTGAAATCCAGCGCTCGGGGGCGCGCTACACTTGGACAAACAGAATGCTTAATCCGGTTAGGAGCGTGCTTGACAGGGTCTTTATCTCCGCTGCCCTTGATCAGGTTTGGCCGCTTTGCACGCTGGTTGCGGAAACTAGTCTGGGTCAGACCATACACCTCTTATTCTGGACACGGGCGAGGGCGCTCCTGTTCGGAGTAACAGATTCTTTTTCGAAACAGGCTGGTTTGAGATCCCTGAGTTTAAACCTTTCATGCTTAGCTCTTGGGAGAGTCTAGCATCCAAAGTCAAGGGTAGGGACATTGTTGATTGGTGGAGCTTTATGTCCGGAGGGATCCGACAAAAGCTGAGGGGTTGGAGCCGCAACTTAGGTAAGGATTCCAGGCAGAAGAAAGAAACTCTTCTTGCCCGGATCCAAGACATTGATAGAACCGCCGACTCCACGGGGCTAGATGATGACGAGTGGGCTCTTCGTTACTACCTCGAGGAGCAGCTTCTCCAAATTTACAGACTCGAGGAAGAGTACTGGCGTCAAAGGGGAAGAATTAGGTGGGCACTCCAGGGGGATGCTAACACTGCGTATTTCCATGCCATTGCGAATGGAAAGCGAAGAAGATGCAATATATCCTCTCTGACCAAGCCGGATGGCACCCAGGTCACAGGAAAGTTGGAGCTACAGGAGCATATCTATGAGTTTTACAGAGAATTGCTGGGGTCGACTTCCTCCCGGAACTGCGGCCTTGCACCGCATACCTGGGGGGTAAATAGGCGGGTGACGCAGGAGGAGAACTCCTCTCTTGCGATTACGTTCTCTGAATCTGAATTAGAGCAGATTGTTAAAGATATGAAGTCAGATACAGCCCCAGGTCCGGATGGGTTCCCGGTGCCTTTTTTCAAAAACTGCTGGCCTCTAGTTAAACACGGAATTCTTCACATTCTCAATGATTTTATTCTGGGAAGGATAGACATTTCGAGGCTCAACTTCGGGGTGTTGACACTGATACCAAAGGTCCAAGGGGCGGACAACATCTCCCAGTTTCGACCAATTGCCCTCATCAATGTAGTGTTCAAGATTATTTCCAAAGCCTATGCAACCAGACTGGACCCCATTGCCCATAGGATTATCAGTCCGAATCAGACCGCCTTCATCAAAGGTAGATTTATTCTTGATGGCGCGCTGGCCCTCCATGAGATCGTACATGAGTTGAAGAGCAAGAAACAGGGAGGTATCTTGCTTAAGCTTGACTTTGAAAAGGCCTATGACAGGGTGAATTGGGACTTCCTTGTCGAGGTGCTCCGCAGGAAAGGTTTTGACGCTGGCTATGTTCACAGAATCTCCCAGCTTGTCTCCGGGGGTCAAACTGCGATTTCTATTAATGGGGAAATGGGCCCCTTCTTCCGCAACAAGCGGGGAGTGCGTCAAGGGGACCCTCTCTCGCCGCTGCTGTTCAACTTTATCGCTGAAGGTCTCTCAGCCATGCTCTCCACTGCCAATGCGGCAGGTCACATCCATGGGGTGGTGCCGCACCTTATTCCGGGGGGAATAACGCATCTTCAGTATGCTGACGACACCATCATCCTCATCCAAAACAACGACTTAGATATCGCAAACCTAAAGTTCCTGCTGATGTGCTTTGAGAATATGTCGGGCCTCAAAATCAATTTTCACAAGAGTGAAGTGTTCGTTCTGGATGAACCTATGAGCAGCCGTAAAAGAGTGGCCAGACAGCTGAACTGTAAGCTGGGAGCCTTCCCTTTCATCTATCTTGGTCTGCCGGTTTCCGACACGAAGCTCACGATGGAGCAATGGTTCTTTTTAGTCCAGAAGCTAACTGATAGAGTCGAACCCTGGATTGGTAGGTTCCTTTCCTCAGGGGGAAGACTGATTTTATCCAATTCTTGCCTTGCCAGCCTCCCTATGTTTGCTATGGGTCTCTTTCTTCTCCAGGATGGAGTCCATGTCCAATTCGATTCTCACAGGGCTCGCTTCTTTTGGGAAGGCGCGGGCCCTAAGAGAAAGTACCATATGATCAACTGGCCAGCGATGTGTAGACCAAAAGATTGTGGGGGGCTCGGGTTACTGAATTCTAGAAAGATGAACGTGGCTCTGCTTCTGAAATGGATTTGGCGGTTATACCGGATGGAGGATTCCATTTGGGCAGAATTAATCAGAGCCAAGTACACAAGATCTGGAGATATCTTTGCAAGCTCGGACCGCGGGGGTTCGCAGTTTTGGAAGAACATGCATAAAATCAAGCATCTCTTTAAGTTAGGCGCCAAACATTCGGTGCATAATGGCCAGCGTACCCAGTTCTGGTTGGACTGGTGGATTGGGGAGGGGCCCCTTAGCCGTAGATTCCCTTCGCTTTTCAATATTTGCGAGGACGAGTCGATTTCGGTCGCTCAAGCTATTAACGACGGCTGCCGCTTTAGGCGATCCTTAGACGCGGCAGGTTTTAACCAGTGGACTCAACTAGCTGAGATCATCAACTCAACAAACCTGTCTGCAGATCTCGACTCCATCTCCTGGAGTCTAGACCCGTCGGGGTCATACTCGGTGAATTCCATGTATAAAAAACTGTCGCAAGGGGCGACGGTGGCTCATTTTCAAGAAGTTTGGAAGGCTAGGATCCCACTTAAAATTAGAATCTTCTCTTGGCAGTTGATTTTAGATCGGCTACCTTCAGGGACACAGCTGGCCACAAGGCAGGGGCCTTCGGATGGCAAGTGTGCTCTCTGTGGGCAAGTTGAAGACGCAACCCATATTTTCTTCAAATGCTCGATGGCGGTGTTCATGTGGTCTGTGGTCCGCCAAGTTCTGGGGAGGACTTGGTGTCCCCAAAACTTTGCCCATTTTTTTGCATTGCTATCCTCTTTTTCGGGTCGCACTAGGAGGTTGATTTGGCTCCTTTTCTTAGCCCAAGCTTGGGCGCTTTGGGCTGTGAGAAATAAACTTGCTATTGAGAAGAAAACTGTCAATCACCCAGCTGATATCATTTTCAAAACTATGATCTTCTTGCAGGCGTGGATCCCTCCTCTCAAGTCGCAGGACAAGGAGGGCGCAAGGTGGCTGGTCGCAAAGCTTAGAGAGCTTCATTCCGAGTGCCTTCCCAGAAGACAGGGTTGATGCGACTTCTGTCTAACCCTGTCTAGTTATCCTAGCTTCGGCTAAGCTGTATGCCCAGCATGTTGTCTTTCCTTTTGGCTAAGCTGTATGCCGCAGCAGTTGTATAATCGTATGTTGGATCGATCTAGCTTTGTTAATTCAAAGTTGGGCATGTGCCTTTAATCTAAAAAAAAATTAGTTTGTGGAATAGCTTGTATCCGCAACAAATTACATAGGCAGTACACATTTTTTTACATCATGTTCTATATGCATTACGTTCCAAGACACCCGTTAGCCTACATTCTCCCAGTGTTATCTCCAAAGACCCTCTTAATAGGAAGACATGAATTGCTCTCAGCAAATGTAAAACAACCATAATCACTCATGCACGATGTGCATAATTAAATACAAGGTGCTTAAATATTACAACAAAATCAGAACAAACAAGAAGCAAAGCAAAGTGCAAAAACGAAACTGAGAAAGATGCAACTTTTAAGATTCTGAATGTCGTCAACCCACCAATATTTTTTTTTTTTGAATTTAACCCACCAATATTCTATGTCACATCACAAATGCATGCAAAAGCTCCTATGGATGCGTAGAGAAGAAATGTCAAGGATGGTGTTTAATGCAGTTGAAAGCTTTGCACAGCTGCAAATAGAGATTTTTGCACTAAAATTGATCTTAGTCCGTCATTGCATCGCCACAGCAATTATATCCTACTATTCGGAACGACAGAAAATTAGTTCAGTTGGAAATCATTGTCATCCGAACTTTAATGCAACCAGGTCATATAATAATGAGGGAAAAGAAGCACCCAGAATCAGAGAGCAATAGAGAAATTAGTTCAGTATGTGGTAAACGCACGGAACAGCTAGGAAGCCGATCAATCAGCAGAGAGAGGCTAGCTAGCAAGCAAATCAAGGAAGCGCGGCGGCAGGAGCAGGCGACTGAAGCAGGGCGAGTTGGGGCACCGGTTGGGAACGGCAGGAGGCGGACAGCAGCGGAGACCCGCATAGAGGATCAGTAGGCCGACGGGGGACGGCAGTAGGCGGCCGGCCGCTGAGGAACGGCAGGCAGCACAACACTGCGGCCGACGTGATCGATGGAGGCGAGGCCACAGCTCCCACCTTCAGTCCCCGCGCGCGGTGCGTCCGCCGTGACACTGCGCCGACCGAAGAACCCACCTTGCCGTTGCATCTGAGGCCACCCACCCGCCGACCACGAAAGCTCCGCCGAGGACACCCGCCGCTCGCCGCCCGCAGCAGTCCCAACCTGCAGCCCTCGTCGACCGTCGCAAATCGAGCTGCAGCCGCTCGCTGCCGGCCGCGGTCCACAACTGCAGCCCTCCCGGCCGACGCAGACAGCTGTAGCCGCACGTCGCCGGCCGCAATGAACAGATGCAATCGCTCCCCGCGTATACCTCCCCCGATTGCCTCCACCTGATGAAAATCAGAAACCGCACGCACGACACTAATGACGGTGGGTTAGGTTGTAGCCCACTACCCCACGACCCAGAAAGGAGATAAACTGTCACCGTAATGGGGGAAAAATAAATTACGTTGCTGGTGGGAACACCAGGGATAAAATGGCTCGGTGGAGAAAGCCTGGTCCGGGCTCGGTCGATCCACTCGGGAGCAGAATAACTATTCTACACCCAGGGGTCTAATAAAGCTTCTATATATATATATATATACCGGCCACTATCAGAGTAAGAACACTTAAGTTGGACATGCGATCTTCATGCACAAACATCGCTTCTTCAGAATCTCCTAGAAGCACGAAGCACGCTGACCTCGAGATAAACACATTCACTACCATTTGCAGGTCTGGTCTGTTCTGCACTTGTTGGGCTGCTATTGCTGCTAACTCGTTGGGCTGGGCAAAGAGCCTAGGGCTAGGCAACCATGGGCTGGACAAAGGACTGTTGTCACTAGCACACGTGCCCAAACTAGTCTTAGCATACGCCGGCCATGAATTGTAGCCACAAAGATTTCCTTTAAATTTTCAAATACTTTATCTTTCAATCAGTAAGTCGGAATTCAGATATATTTTTCACGGTTCGACTTCTGGCGACAAATTTTTTAAAGCTAAACCCCATGCTGATACATTTTGATGACCTTCTTTTTTGACCTTAATTGTCGGATTATAGTCACCTGGTCACCACGTAGAGTCAAGTTGGCAAGGTTAAAATCAGTGGAGAAAGGACTGAGGTATTCAGACCAACCTAGATGCATCTGTCAAGATGATCCTATCTCGACGTATTTGTTTTTATTAGCACATGAAGGCATATCATGCCTATTAAGAAGCTGGGGAGGTGGGAAATTTTCGGACATCGGTATGGCGCCATTAGCACCCCGGTCAATCATCTTCTTCTTGAACACTGAGATTTCGCTTTCATGGTAGAATTGATCATGGAGGAATAGATCTGGAGCAGCATGTGAAGGGAAGGACCACGTCATGACTTCATGTTCTGTACACCGATGTTGCTGTAGCACAGCATATTCTGCAATCAAGCAAAGCAAAATTAAGCAGCATTGTAGTCTCTCGATGTGAGCTCTCCACCGGCCAATGCTTGATTGCATAATTGCATGCATGGAAAGATGCATAGTACTGTGTGCTATCTAAGTTTTTTTTTGTCGTTTGCAAGGAGAGAATGGGGGATTTGATTTGAATACCGTGACATGCGAATTTAACACGATGAATCGATGATGTAGCTAGAGGATGCACTCGAGCGAAAATGAACAAGTGCATGGAGTTACTACATGCTAAACCTAGTTCGCATCCATTTTCTTGGCAAGACTTCCATGGAAACGACTTTGGAGTAAATGATAGGTAGTGTTTGGGTGTAGAAATAGAGGTGGAGTAGCCTGTCATGGAAGGACCACATCGAAAGACTTAATTTGGCAATGTATATTCTGGGGACAACACAGGGATAACACTAACTTGACACCGGATTGTTCGGGCCTCACAGACTGGAGCCATCATCCACCACAGTGGCGAGGGCGTCGTCAGAAACCATCAAGCAATCAGTGTGCACAATGACATCTGAACAAGCTACATTGTTGCAACCAGAACCAGATCCAGAACTCAAAAGACCACATGCATGAATACAACTAAATCAAGCTAACATATTTCATTCCTACGAAAACACATCATTTTGCTAACCGCAGAGAACACCAACAGTCGAATCACCGGATCAGTAAGATCCCTCAGTAAGTTCTCAGCATCCGCACCAATGGAAGATAGATTTGAAATCGAGCATTTACCCAGTGTGTGAAAAAGAAAACTTTCACCGGTTTTACAAATTTCCAAGCATTCGCAAACAGACCTAAAAGTGGTAACGAGCAGGAACTCTCAATCAATTGCAGTTTCTGATAGTAATTGTTCAAACTACAGCAGAGAGAGAAAGAGGGAGTTTCTTCACATCAGGTACTGCAGATTTTGCTTGACGATTTTATCAATCACAATGTTGTAGGCCTTTTCCGTAGGATGAAAGCTGTCCCAGAAAATATAGTCGTACACATTTGGACATGCAGGATGATATTCAATGAATATTGCTGCATTTAGCACTGTGCTGCCACAACATCCCTCAGTTACCTCCTTGAAACCTATCAAACAGAAAGTTTCACAATATTCAGTACAAAATTGATATGATGACAACATGTACATTATCTGCTATTCCAAAGTTAGAAGATATAAACTATTGTAAATATTGTATATATGTATCATCTTGGTCCACTACATATGCAGCTACTATTACTTTTGTATTTGTTACCGTAAGCGAAACTCTGTAGCATAAAGGAATAAAAGATAACTTAAAATCACGTCCATCGAGATCTCACACCTGTACATCCACTCACTTCTCTGTTAGTTCAGCTCGTCTAAGGTTTTGTAAATTTACAACAATTAAGAGGTTATTGTGTCTTAATATTATCTGTTAATATGATTTTACGACATCTACTCAAAATAAAGGTTGAAGGCATAATATACGCTCACCATAAAGACTATGTCGTTGAATGATATCAAGCACACTGTAGTATATATCGCCATAAGCAAATCTCGAGTCTTGAACATTCCTTTCTGCATTAAGTCGATCTACTTCTGTTGACATTTTTGAATTGAATAATTCTGCTGCTTTATTCCGCAATGGATCACATTCTCTTGATCCATGTTTTCTTTGTGAAGGAATACATCCAATTGGTGGAATGCCAAAAAATCCAATCCTCTTTGCACCCATCTCATTTAATTTCTGTATAATTATAAGGAAAAATTGTGAATGAGCACCATGACAGCGACACACTCCTTAGTTTTTATTTATTTTTGATACTAAATCACAACAACAAAATCTACATAAAAACACGAGTGTAGTACAAGATTATAGCATGTAATACAAAATTATTCAGAGGGAAACTTATAGTATGTTCTACACAAAAATAACAAGTGGTAGCTAATCTTATTAACCTCAAACATCACGGATCAATATAACTTTTGTTCTATAAACGTGTAGATTTTTTATCACATTTACCCAAAAAATGCCTGAAAGAGTTGAGGGTGTAGGTATACCCTACTTACAAAACTCATCTAAAATTATAGTCGTCACAGGACTAAAGGAAAACTTCAAATACATTACGACACCAATGGCTCATAGGGTATGAGCCCGATAAAAATATGTACAACTTCAAATGTTCCAAGAAGACGAGAATCAATATTTTTTCAAAGAAAAAGAGATCAAAAGGGATTTTATAGAACAAGTGTAACTTAATTTTTTTTACAATAGACCCTGAGCTTGGATAATAACCCTTACCGTAGTAAAGTTAACTGCAGAAGAGACAAGAAATTCCACGTATGAAGGAAGGTCATATTGATGGCGCCTCAAAGGAATTGCAAAATAATTGTTTACAAGGTCATTTGTCCCCATGACAGTAAAATAAATGCCTTCTGAGATGACACGTGTCATCTCCCCCTCCCCGACCAAGTTTTGCAGTTTCTCCTTATACGCAAGAAATAATTCAAGTTGACCGGTACTGGACGTAGCAGTCTGAAGAATAAACAATAGTATGAACAAATTCTCATATCAACTTAGATTCAAGTGAAATCAAACCGAAATATATTGCAGGAAGACTACATTTTTCAGATGCATGTGATATGATTTGTGTACCGCGGGTATCGAAGTTAAGGGGTCATATCCAGAGCCTCCAGAGGCAAAGGCGACACCAGTGAGTAGGTCACTTAGTTCAACATCATCTCCATTATACGGTGGCAACAACTCCTTAATCCCCAATCTAGAAGCTGCTCGATCAAGAAAATAAGCATAGACAGATTACAAGTTTTTATGCGGTGTGAACTGGGAATGTGATTTTTAATTTTTTATGTTCATTTTATATGCATGTAAATTTTGTGGGAAAATTATAAAATTTACGCCCCATGTTTAAAAAAAAGTATAGTGATCTTTAAAATTACTTCTGTAGATCATTGGATCTTCTAGTATTTTTCTAAAATTTACAAATATCATTTGTCCATAAAAATGTACACGCAAAAAACATGAGTTTTAAGTGGGTACACCATTTTTAGATTTTCGACACATTTACGTTATTTGTGATTCTACTCGTTATCGTGGGAGCATATCCTCCGAGAAGCCAAGATTTTGTCCACTCATTATTGTTCTTCTCTACTGGTGCAAATGTTTTCACTGTATAATACAAGGAGAACATCATGTATTTTGTCGTCTTCGTGGGAGGTGTGGAGAAGCAGATGCACAAACTAAAAGAAAAGAAACATGAGACATGCGCGATGGCCACGGTAGAAAAAGTTTTTCATTTTAATTGATAGTATAGATTGAGCCCTCTAGACTCCTGTGAAAAATGAATAGTTGTTGCGATGGATCGAAAGCGAGCTTTAGAAAATTTCTTTTGTCAATGTATTTCATACTTGTTTTCTTGTCTCGTAGCAACACACGGGTCATTTACCTAGTAACACAAAAAGCAAAGTTGTCGGGAGAGCTGCAATTTGGCTCCCAGGCTCCATCATTTTGAAAAAAAAATAGAAAATGGTATTTTATTGTGTTACAAGCCTACCTTTTTTTACACAGATACATATAGATGTGTTCTATATTTTTGTAAAAAATGAAATAGTAACTTAAATTGTAGTCTGCACAAGAAATAGACATATGTGGCTCCAAAAAGCCAAAAGTAACTCCATTTTTATCCATACTATTCTTTTTGTGTACACCACGGATGAAAAGATACATCGATGAAAATTCCCAACTTATATATATATACAACTGCAACTTTTATCAGGATTTTTGGGGTCCCAAAATAATGTTTTTGCCATGTTTTACTTACAAAATGCGCTCCATAGCACGGACACCATTTCATGTTTTTCGAAGTTGCCGGTAGTTATATAAATTGCCCGTACCTAGCATGTCCCCAGGAACCTTGCCATTGGAGAACCTCCCGGTGGCCTTCCCGCCGGGAAAGTCCTGGCCGTACGGCGGGAAGTTGGCCCTCGCCTCCGTGAGGCGGTTATTGTTGTTGCCAGGATCAACGATCGAGTCGCCGAACATGAACACCGCTGAGATCTTACCTTTACCCGTGTCTGCTGCTCCATGGGCGTACGGCAGGAGCACTATCAGCAGCAGCGGCACCAGGTTTACCAACAGTAGCGCATGCCCAGGCATTGTCTTCCCTTTACCGCAAATATTGTACTTGTATGTGTATCAGTGGGATGGAACACAACGTACGCGGGAGCTGGCTTTTATAGTGAGGCGCATGGAGCAAAATACATCGTACAGTTAGTTGCTCGTTGCATGCATTAAACGACTTTTTTTCATTCTCCTGTAGAACTAGGGCCGACTCTGAGTCATAGCCTGATGGCGTACAATTATACGAGGCCACCTCTGTGAGGCTATCTAGAATCTACATCTATGCAGGCTACCTCGTACCTGCCTGCTCCGACGATGGAGACCTCGTACCTACCGAATGTCATCTGTTTTACTATGATTTTCATTTTTTAGATAAAAAATTCATAGTAAAACAGAGGTAAGAACACTTTCCGCCAGGAGGATCATTAAGCCCGGATATACATATATATACTGGCCACTATCAGAGTAAGAACACTTTTCGCCAGATGGTGGTTCAAATTAAGTTGGGCATGCGATCTTCATGCAAAAACATCGCTTCTTCAGAATCTCCTTGAAGCACGAAGCACGCGGATCTCGATTCTCAAGAAGAGATAAACACATTCACTACCATTTGCAGGTCCGGTCTGTTCTGTACTTGTTGGGCTGCGATTGCTGCTAACTCGTTGGGCTGGGCCGATAGCGTAGGGCTAGACAACCATGGGCTGGACAAAGGACTGTTTTCACTAGCACACAGTGCCCAAACTAGTCTTAGCATACGCCGGCCCAAATATTGCAACTCAGGCCATGAATTCTAGCCACATAGATTTCCTTCAAATTTTGAAGTACTTTTTCTTTCAATCAGTAAGTCGAAATAAAGATATATTTTTGACTGTTCAAGACAAATTTTTCAAAGCTAAACCTCATGTTGATACGTTTTGATGACCTTCTTTTTCGACCCTAATTGTCAGTTTATAGTCACCACGTAGAGTCAAGGTGGCAAGGCTAAAATCAGTGGAGAAAGGACTGAGGTATTCAGACCAACCTAGAGGCATCCATCAAGATGATCCTATCTCGTCATATTTGTTTCTATTAGCACATGAAGGCACATCATGCCTATTAAGAAGCCGGGGAGGTGGAAAAAATTTGGACATCGCTATGGCATAGCACCCCAGTCAATCATCTTCTTCTTGAAGACGACATTCGTGGATGGGGGCAGCGTTTTGGCTCCCATGTCCAGCTAGTCCTGAAATCTGGACCACCGAACATACGTAGGGATCTGTGCCAAAAGCAGTTTTGTGTCAGACATGTGCCTGTCGAAATTGGTGTATTGATGGCCGCGTATTGAGTGACAGGTACAATGGGTTCACGGCTGGACGGGGGAGTTTTTAACGGACGTTTGTTGCAGTGACCCGGCCCGACGGCCGGATAGATGGGACTGGTGAGCCAATATTTATGTTGACAGATGGACTTTGTTTGTTGCATGCATGTGGATCCTCGCTTGTTGTGGCCGGTGGGTCGGAATGTCTTCAGCGATCAGCAACTCCTGTAGTGTGTAGTCTAGCAACGAGCACACCTCCAACATCGGGCCGCCGTGGGCAGCGGCGAGCTGCGGCCACGGCTCCCAGCCAGTTAAGTGCCGATCGGAAGGTGATGTATGCCAAAAGAACACATGTCCACATCTCAGTCTTCACAATATATACGCGCTTGAGCCATGCATTTGCATGTGACGCATGTCGAAACATGCATGCGCGTGCAAGTTAGTGTGCTCCTTGATTTACGATTGCTTGCTTCTTCCTTGTAACAGATCGATCGATGTAGTCATGTAGGACACAGTCGTGAGACGCTGTCAGGTTCGACACATCCCGTCCGGTCGACGGCACGATGGGCTTCCGGCCTTTCTACGGCGCCACCAGCGAGAGCAGCAACAAGCTTGGACGCCGCGGACGCTGTGCCGTCCTCTATGACGCCGGCCGCCGGCGCCACCAGTGCCCAGGGGCGGCGCCACCAGGGGGGCGAGGTGGGGCGGCCGCCCCCCCTCCGCTCCGGCTGTTTTTTTTACTAGTAATATGCAGGGGCGGCTGTAAAAAAAAAAGAAAACTTACCGCTTCGCTCGAGACCAGAGTACCAGACGCGCTCGCCTCGCCCTCGACCAGACGCGACGCATCTGATTCCCCACATCTCGCCCTCGACCAGACGCATCTCCGCCGCCCCTGCTCGTTCCGCTGCCGCCCGACCCCTGCTCGATCCGCCGCCGCCCGCCGCCCGCTCGTCGTCGTCGCCGCTGCCAGCCGCCGCCGCCCCCACCGGTTTGTTGCCTCTGCCTCCTCCAAGCCTCCAACTCTCCAAGCAATTCTCCCCTGATTCGTGGTCGCCAACGCGAGCTAGGTTGCCGCCGGCGACGTGATGGACGGAGCGGAGGATTCTGACTCTGATTTCTTATTATGTGATACTCTGGGTGAACTTTCTGTCAAGTTGGTTCAAACTAGACTACATTTGATCTTTCCATTGGTCTACCGGCTCATCACACTTGCTTTGACATTGCCGGTTGCAACGGCATCAGTTGAGAGGTTTTTCTCTTCCATGAAGATTGTAAAGACAGATCTTCGAAACAAGATTGGTGATGATTGGTTCAATGATTTGATGATTTGCTATAGTGAGAAAGAAATATTTCAGAAAATTGATGACAAGAAGATAATGCTACGTTTTCATGCCTTAAGGAATCGTCGAGGTCATCTACCTCAGAAGTTCCATCTTGCTAGCACAACTACAACTTGATGGTAAGAAATCATATGATGGTTGCCAATTGTCCAACTGTGCTACTACTACTTGACTCACAATTTATCATATGTTGTAGGTGTCTCTTACATATTGGGATATCAGGTGGCTGCCAATTGTTCAACTCAAGTGACATGAGTCCATGTTAGTATGTTACTAGTTTTAAGTTGTTTTTAGGTTATTTTTATGTCATTGTTAGTACTGTACTAGTTGACGGCTAAAATTCCGAAATTGACTAGTACATGTACTAGTGCGTTGAATACACTTGCTTTTGCCTAAATTTTGTGAGCTTTAATATTGTGAGCCTTCGACTTATTTACATTGTTCCTTCCATACAATTGAGTATTACATGTGTTGTAAAAAAAAATCGCCGGTGGCACAACTTTTACTGTTCGCCCCCCCCTCATCTCAATTCCTGGCTCCGCCACTGCCAGTGCCGCCGTGGAGAGACGCTACCGGCCTGCACAAGCCCAAGAGGAACAGCTCCATAGCTCTGTTCGTCGCTCGCCCATGACCCAGCGCAGCCCGACGCGCTCTACGTCCTGGACACCATCCGTGGCAGCTTCGAGGCCCTCGTCTACGGCGATCCCCTGCCCGGCGTCCCCGTACCACTACCGTCTGGCGCGTTGCCCATACATGTTCGTGTGGCACTGGGGCAGCTCCCTCCGCCGCCGTGCATTAGCGACCACCCTGCTCATGGCACCGTCCGGTCCTGCTGGACGGCAACAACATATGCGTCTCGTCCGGCGACACAGACAGCTTCCGCACCTAGCTACTTCTTCGACACGGCCAGAGAGGAGTGGACCAAGGCAGGCAGTTGGATGTTGCCCTTCTAGGCAGAGCCCATGCCGTCCCACTGCTTCGGCATCGAGGGCGTCAGGTGCGCGCTGGACCTCTCCTCCTCCATGGGCAGCGGCGGCGAGGCTCTTCCTCCGAGGCTGCGGCACCATTGGCCATACATGGACAAGTCCAAGGGCTGGCACCTGGAGAATGCCATCATGGCGTACTTGGTACAAAAATGGCTTCACGTCGGTTCTGTTCCTGCTCTGTTTGCACATGGTCAATCTGAATCATTGTTATAGCTTAAGCATGCAGCCACTAGATCTAGCAGATCAATAAGTGGTGGTGGACAAAGTCGAAGTTTGTCAACCTTAAGCTGCTCGGCATGTTCCTCCTGTAATCGTAGCGGCTTCGTCAAGCCCGTCGAAGAAGGATGCGTTGCAACTACGGAACTCGCCGACGTCCAGGCCGGCTGCAACATCGCCCGGAGTCAAAACTGGTGTAACTTCGTTTGTCACGGCGCCCGGCCTCGTGGAGTTGTCACTACATTGGAGCTGGTCGAAGCACAACCTAGGCCGTCATCGAGATCAGTATGGCTTTGTGGATGATGTTCATCTCGTCCGTCATCCTGCCAGCCGTCGTCTATGTCATGCCGGTGGGACAAGATTGTCAAAGGGAAGTCTCCAAAATTATTAGGAGGGTTTTCACATTTTCATTACCATTGGCTCATGGTCATCGGCCAGATTGACCATGTGCGCACACCGAGCAGGAACACATGCAACCGGCGGGATGTCTTCATTGGCAGGTCCAGCCGTCCAGGTCTCTACTTCCAACGGTACAGATTGGCTTCACGTCAGTACCGCCTAGGCCCAACGGGAAATTTGGGCATTAAATGCTCTGAGATGGTGGCCCTAGACACTGTACATAATTCGACCATCACTATGGAATACAAGGGATAGCGCAGATCTCATTGCAACTGAGCGACCGGGATAAAGAGAGCATCTGGACCTGGGTTCCAAAACGAATATCCGGACATTCGCTTTTTTGCTAGAATAAATGGTGATTGGTAGAATTGATCATAGAGGAATAGATCTGGAGCAGCCTGTGAAGGGAAGGACCACGTCATGACTTCCTGTTGTGTACACCGATGTTGCTGTAGCACAGCATATTCTGCAATCAAGCAAAGCAAATATTAAGCGGCATGGTAGTCTCTCGATGTGAGCTCTCCACCGGCCAATGCTTGATTGCATATTTGCATGCATGTAAAGATGCATAGTACTGTGTGCTATCTAAATGTTTTTTTGTCGTTTGCAAGGAGAGAATGGGGGATTTGATTTGAATACGGTGACATGCGAATTTAACACGGTATGTAGCTAGAGGATGCACTCGAGCGAAGATGAACAAGTGCATGCATGGAGTTACTACATGCTAAACCTAGTTCACATCCATTTTCTTGGCGAGACTTCCATGGCAACGACTTTGGAGTAAATGATAGGTAGTGGGCAGGGCAGGTGTAGAAATAGAGGTGGAGTAGCCTGTCATGGAAGGACCACATCGAAAGACTTTGGCAATATATATTCTGGGGACAACTCAGGGATAGCACTAACTTGACACCGGATTGTTCGAACCTCACAGACTGGAGCCATCATCCACCACAGTGGCGAGGGCGTCGTCAGAAACCATCAAGCAATCAAGTGCAGAATGTGTTGAAGGGTATGCAGTTGTAAATGTAATGAATTTAAGGGTGAAAATGTAAAATAGTAGAGTATGCAGTATAGATCGGGACGGAACCAGAGTGTTCGTGAGTGAGTAAAAGGAAAAAAATACATAAGTTATTCTCTGTACTAGAAGAAAGTGTGAATGAAAAAATCTACCACCCAATCTGAGAGTTCTTGATCCCTAGTTTCCTAAACTACAACATGGTATCAGAGCGGGCTGATCCGGAGTGATTTTTGGTCCACATCGTGATGTGCGCCGCCGCCGCCTTTGTGCTGCGCCGCTGATGGCCCTTCACGTAGTTACCTGCGTGAAAAGTAAATGGTTAGGTTGAGACTCCAAGTGCAGAGTGTGTAGTAAGTGGAAGACGTGTTTTCCCCACGAGGGGTGACTCGAGGGTTTAATATCGAACTCTCGGGGAATCAGTAGTGAAGATTTATCTTTCCTATCCTTCTTTTGGTTACCTACAAAACAAAGTAAATGTTTTGGTCCTCAACCTCACCTAGTGGTTGTCAAGCACAAGGTGTGAGAATGATATCAAGATAATATGCAATGCAAACAAGAAATAAATATGCAATGGTGGTAAATAAATATGCAAGGATGGTGGTAGCAATGATAAATGATATTTTTGGGTTTTATATGATGAATGCAAGATGTAAAAGTGTTTTTGTATTTTCGGATTTTTAAATGGCAGAAAATGGAAAAGTGGTAAAAGTGGTTGGAAAGGTGTTTCTTATGATTAAAAATGGACCGGGGTTCATGGTTTCACAAATGCACTCTCTCTTTAATAAAGTGGTAGACAATGGAACACTAGAGTTGACATATGAGATTGCAACACAACAGTTTAATGACAAGTTATAATTATATGGGCATCACGTCCTAACATAGAGACCTTTTGGTTATTAGTCTCTCTTATACTCCACCAAGATGCGAACTAAATCATAACACCTCAGTAATTAAGATAACTCAGAGTATAGCAATAAGTATCATGACATGAAGTTAAAATAAGAACATGCTAGATCTAGTCATGGAGTAGTGGCAATGGTCACACCCACATCTCCGGTAGCATGGTATTTCTTTTTATCCCTAGTGAGGCAACAAAGTAAGGTAAGATACCCAAGTGGATCGCAGAACTTTCTCTCACGTTCACTGCACTAGCCACCCCCCGTTACTCCAACTAATGCACACGTTCCCCCTCACACGCTCTCATAAACATGCTTGATCATGACAAGTAAATAAGAACGGGGTACATAATATGCATCTACTTTCATAACTGAAACAAAACCATTGCAATCTCAAACATATATTAACTCATAAAAAGATCCACCACAAAGGTATTACATAGATGACCGTAATCATGTTCAGCAGCTCATACGGTACTAATTAGTGAAGCTCGAGAGAGAGATACATAAGTTACTTCCACAAACCCATAGTCCAGAGGTGGACTACTCCCTCTTCATCATGGAGACGGTGGAGAAGTCGTTGGAGAAGATGGAGACCACGCCGGCAGCGCCCCGCCGGAGTTTTCCCCCTCCAATCTGCAACTCCAGGTCTCTGTTTCGGTGTTTCTGTGTTTCTGCGGCGCTCCTTCCAGAGAACGTCGGGGGACTATTTTTATAGGCGGTTTTAGGTCAAAACGGAGTCGGTGGAGGAAAGATCGACGGCAACGGAGCTCCGAGGCCCAAAGAGGGGTCCCACGCGGCCAGGTACTGGCCGCGTGGGCCCACTCATTGGCCCTCGGGCCTCCGCTTGTTTGCTTCCTTCGCTCCCACGCTTTGTTCCTTCCAAAAATGATGCTCGTAAATTTCCAGGTCATTTGGACGTCGTTTGGGTCCCTGAAACATTAAAATATAAAATAGGGTTTTCTGCCTGCGCAGGGTTAATTCCATAAAAATAGGAAAATCATAAATATTCCCAAAATCATTATAAAACAGTGATATAACCCTTATATGATGCAAATATGACTGGAATATAAGTAATAATGCAAAGTTCATGTATGCATTTTACATGCATCAACATCCCCAAGCTTAACCTATACTCGTCCTCGAGTATGAAGGTGATAAAACTAACATGGACTTTGCAATTTAATACTATCAATGGATATCAAAGATGATTACTATTGCTACATAGAGTCAAATGATTCATTCTTAAAAGGAGTAGCAATATGCAAGATAGTTTATGAAGTGATATCAAGTATTCAATGCAAGGATGTTCAATGATAATTCACAAAGTGTAACATAAGAGAAGTACTATGGACCACATGTATGCATAATGAAAAGTAAGAACATCCTACAATGGTCATAGAGTATTGATGAAAATCTGAATATAAAAGGTGGACACTTTGGAAAGATATATATATGAGTAGAGGTAAAGCATGAATAATTTCATCTAACTTCTGAACTTCTCTACTTAAGTTAATGATTGGTAATGGTGTCAAGCTCTCATTCCCCTATCATAGCATCTTGAATGATTAAGTTTAAAGTGAAAGCAAATACGAGTAGTGTGCTTGACAAAGTACAGGTTGAAAGTCTCATGCCCCTTGAATACAAGTACCTACTCCATGTGTTACTCAACTTGGAAAACAAAGCAAGTTCAAGTTAAATATCATTGTAAGTAATAATAGTATCATTAAGAGCGTCAACTGGGGTACCTCTTGTCCCAGGATATGGAACAAGCCCATATCAAAATGACAAGACAAACAAACACAATGAACAATCTCAACACCCTTTTTATTTACCATTAGATAGCTTTTTATTGTAAGGTGTATCACAGAAGGTTCACCATAGCATGTAAGTAAATTTCCACCATGAATGATGCATGGCTTAGATTAGCGGCCCAGGCGTCTCTCTAACCATTTATACAAACTCATTTAAACTCACTTCATTTCCACATTTATTTCACCCATGGTAAGCATCCATAAACAAAAGTACATGATATCAACTAAATGAATGAAGTGCATGTTGAAAGCTTGCCATGTGACAGCACATATGAGCTAACTCTCAACCAAAGACATTTGTCAAGCCCACAACATCATAATTTTAATCACAATGGGTCATATTTTATTTATGCAATGAAAGTAAAGTGTGCATCAAGTTCGAGAGAGCTATAACCAACTTTTCCCATAACAATCAACAACATAAGCATTTTCATTCAGAGGTATAGATAACACAAATATCATGATAAACATACTCGGAATAGCATAAAGCTAATAGGTAGATATGGTGGACTCACTGGAAAAACTTTGGTTGAAGGTGTTGGAAACAAGTTTTTGCTTGTTGGAATTTTTGGGCTAGCAAGAGGGAGAAAGTTGACCATCTAAATGCATGCATGAGTGTCCATAGAACTAACTAATCCATGTTAAAACAAGGTAAATAACATTCAGCATCAAAACATGAATAAAAGATAGCTCTTGATAAAATACTTGCAAATTATTACTCATTAACAAGCTCATGAATCATGCAACTATATGTATCTTTTAAAATCAACTCAACATCCCTTTTCCCAATCTATAATAGCATCCAACATAATTCAACCCAAATTTCCAGTAGCTCTCTCATATATAAATGATAGTGTGGTGGTCTCACAAAATAAAAATCAAACCAAACAAACAAAAAGACGCTCCAAGTTTATGCGATAAAGTGTTTCGATCGAAAAACAGAAGTTAGACGTGTGCAAACCGAGAGTGTGTAGGTCCAGTGGGGTTGTCTTCACATCCCCAAGCTTATGGTCTTCACCATCCTTGGATAGCTCTTGGTGCATCTCCTCTAATCCCTGTGAAAAAACTTCAAAACACCGTTTCTCCCATTTCTTTTCTGTGGGGTGCATTAGTAGTGATAAACAAATAGATTTCTTGCTGCATATAATCCTTGAAAAAAATTCATATGAATGTCCAGAAAGTGTATAATGTTGTATGCCTACTCATAAACTCAATTGGATAAAAAGATTCAAGTTAAAAGTTCTAAGCATGCATCAAACAAAATGGGACAGAATCTGTCCAAAAAACAGCAGCAGCAAAACGTATTTTTCTACCCTACTTAACTTTGTCGAAAATTCCGAAAAAATTCATGCATACAGAGGATGAAAAGTTGCAACTACAGTTCAAATATGAGCTCATTCGGAGTTACAGAATAAGAATTAAAAATCATACCGTGCACAGATTCGTGCAGGAATAAAATCTCCGAACGCTATAAGCAACTTTTCAAACCAAAATGAGTAAAACTTGGCACTTTATTAAAAATTCCAGAAACTAAACTAAAACAAAGTCTCTTGTTACAGCAAGAGGACACAAAGAAAATCACAATAAAAAAACCGGGTTGCCTCCCGTAAAGCGCTTTCTTTATAGCCATATAGCTAGGCTTCTTACTTGATGTTTATTGTGGACGAAGCTCATGAGGGAGCTTGAACTTTGGTGTGTCCCTCTTCCTTGGGAAGTGTTCCATGCACTTCTTGTGTGGAAACTGAAACTTCACATTCCCTTCTTTTGAATCAATGATAGCACCTGTAGTACGAAGAAAAGGTCTTCCAAGAATAATTGGACTAGAGGTTTTATTCCCCATATCCATGATTAGAAAATCAACAGGCACAAATGTCATATGTAACTCTACCATAACATCACTTACTTTCCTAAAGCATGTTTAATGGAATCATCAGCAAGTGCAAGTTCAATAGAGCATTTTTCAAGATTTTTCAATTCAAGTACTTCATATACTCCCTCCGTTCTAAAATACTTGTCTTCCATTTATCCAAATTCGGATGTACCTAGACATGTTTTTGTGTATAGGTACATCCAAATTTGGACAAATGAAAGACAAGTATTTTGGAACGGAGCGAGTAGTTCTTTAGATAAAACAGAGACACTAGATCCTAGATCAAGTATAGCATGGTGTGTCTCTTTTCCAATGGTTATTAGGACTTTGGGAATCCATATATCCCCAAGCTTAGGTGGTATCATAGCCTCTTGGTTGTACCTAGCAATCTTTTTTCTGAACACATGATTAGCAATATAAGAACCAAAACCTGCTTGGTTAGAGTTGATGGAAGGATCACTTGCAATTTTCAAAGTGCTACTCCTATTTTTTTACCATGTTACTAGCACGTTGGTCAAAGAAAAGAGAAAGACTAGTTCTAGCACGACTTTAGGAAAAAAATTGTGGATACAGGTACAGCCAGTACAGCCAATTCAGTTCCGCCGGCATTTCCGTTGAAAAGGGTGCTGCTGATCCTGGAGCTTGGAACATCTCGCAAGCTTTCTCCCTCCTCTGTTCTCACCTGCGCCCTCCCCTGATCCCCTCCCAATCCCAATTCGATTCCCACCACGTCAACTCCCCCAACCAAACCCCGCCGCCGATGGACCCTACTCCCGCCGCTGCTGCCCGCCGCGCGGCGGCGATCGCCCGCCACCTCGCTGGCCTCCCCTCCGGCGCCGCCGCCGAGGCCGCGCTGCTGTCTTCCCGTGCCTGAGCTACGCGCCGCCGGAATCGACCGAGGCTCCGGCGGCGTTCGCGCCCACGGAGCTCCGCGCGCTCCTCGACGGGCACCACCTGGGGGAGCGCGACTGGGCGTTCGGCGGGATGGCGGAGAGCCCGCTGTTCTGCCCGCGCCCCGCCGGCGGGAAGCTGTTCGTGTCGCCGGACTACAACGAGGGCAAGGAGGGGCAGAGGGAGGCCACCATGCGCCGGATCGGGTACCTCACGCGCCGAGGCGTGTTCCGTGGCTGGCTCACGGAGGCAGGGCCCGAGGCCGAGCTCCGCAAGCTCGCGCTGCTCGAGTGCCTCGGCGTCTACGACCACTCCCTCGCCATCAAGATCGGCGTCCACTTCTTCCTCTGGTATGTAATTCCCCGTCAGTTCCCTTCTCCCGCTAGCTATGTCTGGTCATCAGCTCTATACGTACTGTAGCATTTACCATGAAATTGTATGTATTTGATCTCGGCAAAAAACAAAACAAAAATCCTACATGTTTTAACTATTTCAAACCTACACATTTAGGATAGTTTTCCAGTGAACAAACATTAATTTTCCAAATATATAAGAAACCTCTACTTACAAGTTACAACAATGCTCTGTTCTGGTATCTCTTGATAGCTAGGCCCGAGTACCCTTTTGGGTTCCACTGGTTCCACAGTCTGATCAAGGTTATGCTGGTTCAGTGGCCGTGGCCGGCATGGAAATTTTAGCATCCCGTTCCATCCAGTTATTTCAGTTGTCTAGCCTCCGAATATGGTTTCTTTCTATGCATTTCGTTTCGAGAATTATAATGAGCGAACATGACGAATCTATTCTGGACGCATGACTGGCTCTCCACCGTACGATTCCGCTGAGAACCATCACGATATGCTGTACAAATGGCAACTCCCGCGCGCGTTGTGCACTTTACCCATCGCGCAGTATGGTACTCCTTTCATTTTATCTTTCTGTTTTGCTGGAGCGTCCGTTAAAAAAAAAGGAAAAAAAAGATAGGAGAAAATTAGAAATTAACAAAAGAAAACACGGTTTCGCCTCTCGTGCTAGGCGCCGGCGGCGAAAACCAACCATGTCTTCGCCGTGGCATGATGGGATCACGGGGAGAGAGAGGCGCCGGCAGCCGAAACCAGACATCCCCTGGACATGGCTTGATGGGATCACGGGGAGAGAGAAGACTACGAAAAGTGCGCATGTTGACGATCCAATGCCGGGGACCGACCTATCGGTCTCCCCTCGCATACCTGTCGTTTCTTCGTCTAGCCGCTCTATCGAGGCGTCGGCCGGAGACGTGGCACTTGTGGTCTGCGCCGGAGCAGTGGCAGCTCTGTGCACCCAGGCGTGGATGTACGTCCGGCACCGTAAAAACCGCGCGTGCCTGCCCACCTACAGCCGGGACATGACGGCGTCGGCCGCCAATTCCGATCCGGTGATCGGGCGCGACGACGAGATCGACCTCATCGTCCGCATCCTCTGCCGCCGGACGAAAAAACTGCGCCGCGCTCGTTGGCGCCGCCGGGGTCGGCAAGACGGCCATCGCCGAGGCCTCGCCCAGCGCGTCGCCGCCGGGAAGGTGCCTCCCGCGCTGTCGGGAGCGCGCGTCCTGGAGCTTGACCTCACCGCCATGGTGGCCGGGACTTTGTATCGCGGCATGTTCGAGGAGCGCCTCAAGAACGTCATCAAGGAGGTGGAGGCCGCGGACGGCAAGGTGATTTTGTTCATCGACGAGATGCACATGCTGCTTGGTGCAGGAGCTTGCGAAGGTGGCCGCACTGACGCGGCCAACGTGCTGAAGCCGGCGCTGGCCCGTGGGCGTATCCGTTGTGTAGGCGCCACCACTGACAACGAGTACCGGAGGTACATCGAGAAGGATGCCGCGCTCGAGCGGCGGTTTCAGAAGGTGCTCATCAAGGAGCCCAGCGTGCAGGCTACCATTGCCATCTTGCAAGGGCTTAAACCCCGGTACCAACTATACTATGGCCTGAAAATTCAAGACGCTGCTATCGATGCTGCTGTACATCTTGCTGACCGATATATCTCAGGTGATTAGCTTGTAAAAAGAAGAATTTTACTTCACTTGATTGCTTGTAATCCAACTTGCAGTTTCATTTGTATATATAGGTCGTCGGTTCCCTGACAAGGCAATTGATCTGATTGACGAGGCCTGTACCACCGTAGAGGGAAGAGAAGAACTGATAGTTCGGCCGGATCATGTTGCACAGGTAGGCTGGTTAATTAGTATGCCGTGTCTAATATTTTCAGCAGATCGTGCTTGTCATGCATATGTTTCAACTAATCTTATTATTTGAAGGTCTTGAGCCGATCGACTGGAATTCCTGTAAGTACGCTTGATCAAGAGGAGAAGCTCAAGTTAATCAACTTAGGGTGTGTTTGGTAGCCCGGCTCACCTCAGATAATCTCTTCTCACCCAACTTCTGGTTGTTTGGTAGCCTGGTTTTGCTCTCTGGGCCATGCCCACCTCGCACGAAAAAAGCCTCTCAGCCATGCCCACTTGAGAAGTGGAAATCGAGCTTCACAGCCCGGCCAGGCCGAGCTCGTCCGGAAAAATCCCACGCGCGTGGGCCCCACACGCGAGTCGGGTCGCCAACCCCTCCCGAAAATCCCGTTCATTTCCCCTCCCCCTCTCCTTCGTTCCCATCTCCCTGGCGCCCCGACGCCGCCGCCTAGCTCGCCCCGGCGCCCAGCTCCGCGGCCAGGAGTCCAGCGCCGCCCGAGCCACGGAGGACCTCCACAGAAGCCTCCTCGCGCCGCCACGGAGCAGCTCGTGCCGGAGACGAGCAGCACCGCCCGTCTTCCTCGTCTCCATGAGGACACCGGCCGGCCAACACCGCGCGTGCAGTCCCAGATGGAGGAGCACGGCCTGCGCCTCCGCCCAGCGCCGCCACGGACGGCCACGAGCGCCGCCTTCTCGCGCCCCCGCAGATGGCCACGAGCCAGCGCAGAGGAGCGCCGCCACGGAGTTGCGCCGCCCCGGAGTCGCGCCACTGCCGCCTCCTCGCGCCGCGGCGGAGTCGAGCCAACGCAGAGGATTGCCGCCACGGAGTCGCGCCGGCCCGGAGTCGCGCTACTGCCTCCTCCACGCGCCGCCACCGCCGCCTCCACGCGCCGGAGATGAGCACCGGAGACGAGCAATGGAGCGCAGGACTTGATTGCTTTCTTTTATTTCTGTTCAGGGTCATGTTTGTAAGAGTTTGGATCTATTTGTAATTTCAATTTTTAGAACCTATCCCCCAGCGTGGCCCAGTTCATACAGGCTACCAAACAGCCTCTCATCCCAGCCCGGCCCATGTTATACAAGCTACCAAACAGAGGCAAATTTCTCAGCCCAACCCGGCCCAAGTCAGCTTGTATGAGGTGAGATAGCATGGCCCAGTACATACACCCTACCAAACACACCCTTAGCGGACAGGTTGCATGCAAGAGTAGTTGGCCAGAGTGAAGCAGTCAATTTAGTCGCAGATACAATTTTGCGATCGAGAGTTGAACTTCATCTGCCTGACCAACCAATAGGTTCATTCCTCTTTCTAAGCTCTACCGGTGTTGGAAAGACGGAGCTTGCAAAAGCTCTTACAGAGCAACTATTTGACAGCGAGAAGATGCTGCTTCGCTTTGACATGTCTGAGTATGTTAGTCCTCAGTCAGTGTCGCGTCTCATTGGAGCATCCCCCAGCAGTGGCGGAGCTGCACAGGGACTATGATGTCAAGCGACATCACAAAAAATTTGTGACACCAAAGGAATTGCTATGGGTACTTAATAATTGACTCCATAAGTACTAGCTAATGACCTCATTACCATCAAACTTGAGCTTTTGACATCACTTGACGCATGTTCCAGCTCCGCCACTGTCCCCCAGGTTTAGTTTTGTAATATGTCCATATCTTGAACATTACATTATCATGTAACCCTTTATCTCTAGTTTTTACTGATATAGATGACATCATATAGCTATATTGGTTATGAAGATGGTGGACAACTCACAGAGAAAGTTAGGACACGCCCATATAGCGTTCTCCTTTTTGATGAGGTGGAGAAAGCACATCCCATGGTGTTGAATGTTTTTCTTCAACTGCTTGATGACGGTGTGTTGACTGACGGTAAAGGACGGACCGTAGATTTCAAGAATACAATCATCATTATGACCTCAAATCTGGGGGCGGAGCACCTAGAAGTAGGAATGGATGGAGAAAACTCAATGAAAACCGCATGTGACCTTCTCATGAAAAAGGTATAAAATCACAAATAGGACCCCGTAGACTTGAGTAACCACCTACTGATTCGCCATTGTTTATGTTTATTGGTGCAGGTTCACAAATGTTTCAGGCCTGAGCTTCTCAACAGGCTAAGTGAGATTGTCGTATTTGAACCACTTTCACATCACCAATTGAAGGAGGTAGTGAATATCCAAATGAAGAGCGTCATCGCTAGATTAACTCGGAAGGGCATATCTCTAGTTCTAAGTGACGATGTGTCGGATGTCATTCTGTCGGAATCATACAACCCAGTAAGTTCAAATAATTGTACCATCTGCATCACCTCTTCAAATAATTAACCATTTTGCGTTTCGCAGATGTACGGTGCAAGGCCCATAAAAAGGTGGCTGGAAAAGAATATAATGACAACTATCTCGAAGATGTTGGTGAATGGAGAAGTTGGTGAAGGCTCTACAATCTCCATTGATGCCTCCGACGACAAGAAAGGGTTCACGTACCAAGTGGCAAAGAAAAAATTGTTGCAGATCACCGAATCAAGTGTCTAGTTGTGAGCAAGGTGGATTTGATTTGAGTGCAAAAGAGATGGTTGAAGATATCCCACGTCTACATGGTTGGGGATATCCCTTCTTTATATAGTGAGTTTAGGTGGATGAGTCGGCTCTCCATTAGGATGAGATGTGGTTCGGGTGATTAAATTTTGTGTCTGATTGAAGCCTCTTGTGTCATGTGATGGTGAGATTATACTGATCACATGCAATTTAGCAACACAAAATTGCCCATAGAGTACTTTTTGAGTCAAAATGGTGTTCACAAAATTACGTGAACATACATTTTATATACAAAATTATGAAGTAGGTTGGAGGAGGAGACAATATATATCTTACTTTCGAAAGCTAACAAAAATGGACAGATGTGTAGTTTTTCCTTTACTCGAAAACATCAAATCACATATTTGCACATGCCTTTGTGCACTCAATGATGGATTTTAGATGTGCATGCTAACTGAATTATATGCTAACAATAATGGAACCAAACTGAACTGCTGCCACCGAAGACATTGCATGGTCGACCCACATGGCTATCACTAGCTATTCGTGCTCTTTCTTAACCATACCACACCAACATCATGTGCAGTTCCGTCTAAAACGACACTTGTGCAGTCTTTAGTTCTCCTGTACTCAAGGCTGATCCTCTATATTAATCTGATTTTTATGCCTGGCTATTTTCTCACGCAGAGCTATATATATGGCGGAGCTTCTATTTTCACTTCCTTGTGATCTACTCACCTAGAGGAAGTACTACTCAAGATAAATGCATTACTATCGCAGAAAGGACCGAGCCCAAGCTCCATGTAGCTCATTTACTTATTTAAAAATACAAAATCGGCATTTTTTAGTTTCCAAAAATCGTGCAACAAATACCATTGACAGATATTGTCTAGATCTACAAGCGTGCAAAATTTTAAATCATAACACGTTGTAGTTTGGGTTACACAAAAAAGATAAATCGGCAAAATTTCAAAATTTTGAATCTGCATTCCACTCATTTGTTATTTTTTCCCAGACCAGAATATAAATAATTCCGTGTTGAAACTTTGCATACTTGTAGATCATATAAATATCTGTATCTGGGATTTTTGCCGATTTTAGGAACCATAAAAATGCAATTTATGATTTTTTTTCTTTAAAAAAGAGCTACATGGAACTCGGGAGCCAAAAGGCCTCACTCTGAAGGCAGGTTGCTTCTCTTAATTCAGGAACATCTCTAAGAGTGATGGCATTTTTCCAACTTTGCCTTCAAAAGGAGAAGTGAATCATCTACAAACTGAACCCGCCGTACATAACAGAAAGAGATATGGCGAGATAGTGTACCCTTTGTCGGATTCCTCGAGAAGGTTGGAACTCCATCGTGGTGGAGTCAAAACGCATACACATACATTATAGCAGACCGATTGGACACGCACCATCACCAAAACTTTGACCAATTCTCAGCAAAAATATTGATCTCCAGAAACCTCCAACCTATATACTGTGGGGTGAAAACCCTGTAGATTGGACCTTCTTCAGGATGAAAACTCAAAATCTGACAAAGCTGGATGTCGACAGTGTTACACACTGCTATCATTTTGGATGATTCATTTTGTAGATGTATTTTCGGAGTCGAGGTGTCGTCACCACTGGTGGTGCTATTGCTGTTGTGAGGCTATGATTGTCTTGGCGGGGTCTTTGTTTTCTTTTTCTTCTTCTTTTGTTTTTCGGTTGTGTTGCATCATTAATGTGTAGACTAGGTCTACTCATTGTGTTGTTGCAGGTTCTATGTGCAATTGATATATTTTTCGTATTAATATATTTATACTCCATCGTATATATGCTCGTTGCGTGTCTAACAATATCACATCAATCTTGCTTTCCCACCATCTTCTTTTCTAGAGTATGGAGGCTCACATATGCAATGAGCACATCCTCATTAGTCGGTCTCATTGGAACAAACAAACTTTGGGTTGTTGGAGATATAATTGATGGGACAAATTAAACTTTAAGGCGGTTATTAAATTTGATATCACTTTGTATCCTATGCTACAAAAACTAATCGTGTGTCACTTGTCAATTTAAGAGATCATGAAAATGGCCGCAACATTGCACCATCACGGAATCGCATATATACATATTGACATCATCCAAAACCTTCTTCACTGAATTATCATTTTTATCTATGCTTGATCCGCTTGTAGAACACATTGTCATACCTATTGTTTACAAGGTCGCTATTACAACCCCATCATCCAACAAGAAATTGATACTCTCCGTTATTTTTTTATAAGGTGTATTGGCTTTTTAAAAAAATCAAACTTTTCATCTTTGGCAAAGTTTATAGAAAAAATCAACACCGCTGAAATAAACAAAATATTAAATGGATATGATGATACTAATTTAGTATTGTATCGTTTCAAAAACTAATATAGTATTGT
This sequence comes from Poa pratensis, assembly GCA_947311845.1. NCBI lineage: Eukaryota > Viridiplantae > Streptophyta > Magnoliopsida > Poales > Poaceae > Poa > Poa pratensis. The sequence continues at coordinate 19,138,163 of CAMZMU010000108.1, read as the reverse complement.
AAATGTTGATGGTTTTCAGTTTGAGGCTCCAACTAGTTTGTTCCATTAAACGAGAAGGACAACATTACGGTCTTGGGGCGCGGCGACGGATACTACCGAGATTTTCCACAGAGCTGATGAAGGAGTGAATGCATGGCGTGAATAATCAGTGCAGAGGTAGCTAGCTACCGTCTACAAGCAGCGGCTGCGGCCAAAAGCTAAATGGCATCACCCATGCATGATCCCCTTTTGGTGAGCGAGTGCCTGTCTGCCTCAGTGTTGTTGCAACCTAACATGAGGCGGGTCATGGCAGAACGCCCGCGTGTTGCATGCGAAGGTGCATGGCCCTGACTTTCCAGATTTTTGATAATTAATTCCCAGCTGTACGCTAAGACCCCATGCTTCAATGATCTATGTATCTATCTTGCATACTTGAGCTAGGTGACGAAGGCTTCGATAAAGACAAGCCAACGACCCACCAAACCTTGCTCTAACTTAGTGACTTAGTGTGTTAACTTTCCACAAATGCAAGTTATTCACATGGCTGATTTTGCAAAATAAGACCCCTACAATGAATAATTGAAGAGGATGGCCGAATTGTGGGTTTTTCCCCTTCATGTATCAAGTCCAAGAATCAGCGTCACACGTTATTTTCGAGTGTCGCTTCACTAAAAGGATTTGGACGGTTACCCTCCTTTTCAAGTGTCCCACGACATTTTGGATAAATTAGACTTCCGTTAAATATTGGTGAATGAAGGTTATGTTGGATAATAATCGACCTCGGAAGGCTATAGCATCCTTGCTCATGCCCGTCTCTTGGGGATCGATTTGGATGGAACGTGAGGCTAGAGGATTCAGTCACCACGCCTCTTCCGCCACCATGATCATCAATAAGGTCAAAGACGAAGCAAAATCTTGGTTTTGGCCGATGCAAAATTCTTAGATCGTATTATTCTAGGAGAGTAATCCCTTACTTTTGAAGACCTAGGACTTTTCCTAGGCACTTGTTCAAAAACTTCTTATCTAATGAAAAATGAGAAATCTTTTACCTTGTTAAAAAACAACTTTCCCCAACAACAAAAACCTAGTGTGTTAGTACTACTGTGTGCATGTAACTTTGCACATGATGTGAATAAAAGCTCGGCGACGACGATGGCACGCCATATTGCTCCGTGTAGAATGCATTTATGAAGTGTAACACCCGTTCGATCTAAAGGTGTAGTATCGCCCAAGATATATATCAAACAAGTATCATGTCACCGAGTTTGGTTGTACTGTACTAACTAGTTAACGTGGGAATTAACATGGTAAAGGACACCAACTACAAATGGTCCAAACTCCAAGAAACACCAAGAGCAGAACCTCGGTAAGACCGTTTCGCTGCCCCTGAGTCACTCGTTCCAGGATGACAATTGACAAGGGAGGCGAGCTAAACCTAACCACCGAACCTCCTCCTCTAAGTGCCACACCGTCGCCTAATCGTCGTCGGGAAATCCCTCGAGAAGAACGAGGACGAAAATGGTGGGTAGCGCGCTCGTGGCTGGCGGCCTCTGACCTGGCCAGACGGGAAGTTCACAACATGCCTAGTTTCCTCCAGGTTGTCGGTGTCGGGCGGTTCCAATCCTGGTGGCTCTTGCGGGCTGGGGACCCTGACTCGGGGGACAATGAAAGGGCGTGACATCTCCCAATGAGAGGTGGCTAAGAAGTGCTCACCTACCCCCCCCCCCCCCGGTTGTGTTGGTTAGATGCCCACTGATCCACACATGACGATAAGCTCATTCTTTTGTGCTCGGATGACAACGCCAGAGTCTAGATCTAGGTTTGCTGGTGGTGTCGCACATTGGGGATTCATTGGTTGTTGTTTGGTCTCCTAGATGCGAAGGTGGAGGCCTCTTGATCTGTTATGGTTGTCAATGCAGGGGGTTTTGGAAGCCGAGGTGGCAGCCTTGGATGGTGGGCGTAGCACTATCCTAAAGGCGGGCATTGTGCCCTAGAGTGTTGGCCAGCTGCCTTGGCTGTTAGGACAGTAGGTGCTTGGCAAGGGATCAGTCATGGTATGAGTGTCATCGGTCGCAACCTCTCCTTTCTAGATCATTGTGTCATGGGCATTGTCGTTCAGTGACCTCCCCCTTGTTGCGTGGTGTAGTCCGAGGCCTTTAGATGGATAAGTTTCATGGTGCTCAGGAGAAAGCCTTGCCATACTGCGTCGGTGCCAACGATTAACGATAGCAGCATTCTTGGATGCCATTTACCTCCCTGGAGGCATCGTCGAGGGCCCATGTTCACCTTCATCGGGTTCATGGTGAAAACCCTAAGTATAACTTGTCGGACGGGATGTTAGTGGCACTACTGCATGATTACCTTGTTGGAGGCGTCTTCACTGCACCTTTCATACGATGTCTTCTTCCACATGTCGGTACGACGCATGAAGCCATTGGCATCAGAGGTGTGTCGAGTGTATTCTCGTCTTCAGTGTTGGGTCAAGGCACATTGTCTTCCTTTCTTGATGATCTTGTTATTTGTCGTCTTGATCCGCTCTTGGGTGAGCTTCTCTGTTCGCCGATGGTGTGGCGCCCTTCGAGTCAGGGCCAGTGGGCATGGTTTCCTCTTCGGCGTGCTGACGATTGAGTATGCGTCGATATTTTTCCTTCTTTAAAGTAGACGAGGGTGTGACACTCTAATGTCTCTCATTTTGTCATTCCTATTATGCTTTGTTTCACTCTCGTCATTGATAAAATCAGTTAAGGGCTTTGCCGACTACAAGCTACATTGTATGTTTTAATGTTTTATGTTTGCTTTGTGTTTATTCCCTTATAAGCTGTCTAATCAGCACTTTGTATGTGTTATATGGTTGTTTGGTGTTCATTAATTTAAAATCGGGCTCATTGAACATTCTGTCTATAAAGAAGAGTCGTGGTCGCACATGTAGTCACGCACACCACGAGACATTTATTCTTCTTCTTAGTCATATATAGAGGACAATTTAAACGGCTTGCAAATAATTCAAAAGTTAAATGCGACAATTGAACTTAATCTGTAGGACATGTATCAATGGTACTTGAACATTGTGAATAAGAGGTGTATTTATTTGCTGTCCTTGACAAAGTGACCCAGCAGGTCTTGGTTGAATTTTGGACGTTCCCCTTTTTTATATATAGTTTAAGTTTATGCGTGGCCGGAGCTGCGTTTGGAGGCCGAGCTCCATGGCAGAAACGACGATTTTTTCATTGTGATTTTGCACAAGGGTATATCTTGACATTGTCTGCACATAGGAATTTTTACCGGACTTTTTGAAACGTAAAAATGTAGTTTTCAAATTTTTCAAAAACGAGCTTCCTGAAGCTCGGGAGCCATTTATCCTCTCTCGTACTGCTGGCACAAACTACAGCAGTGAAAGCACTAGTAGAAAAACCACCTTTCGTCCAGAGCCGAACCAGCCATTAATCCCGGTTCAATGAAAAACCGGGACCAATGCCTGGCACTGGTCCCGGTTCGAGCTGTCAGGGCATTGGTCCCGGTTCGGTTGGGGACATTAGTCCCGGTTCGTGGCACGAACCGGGACCAATGCTCCAGAGCCAGACACGTGGCGTGCCTCGGAGCTTTGGTCCCGGTTCGTGTCTCGAACCGGCACTAATACCCAGTGGCGGAGCTTGACCAAAATGGTTGGGGGGGCCAAGGACCAAACAAAATTTGAACAATTGCAGCAACCTAAAATTTGTAGACTTAATCATACCGATCAGGCTTTGAAAGAGTCATTAGCAGACCATGGAGGCATTATAGATCAGTTTTTCCATCTGTCTTACTCTTAAATTATGTCAAAACAGCCTCAAAATTGTACTTCTCAGCAATTTCACGCTTTATGTGAACTAGCAAATTATTGGCAAGATTCTCAGCTTTTTGATCCGTCTTGCCCTTAAATTCTGTTCTTTGTCTTTTGAAGTAGGATGCAATGTGACCTTTTTACCCATTTTCAGTCCAATTTCTAAGTTCTAGCAGACTAGCACCACTGATAATTCTCTTACTCTCAGTTCAATCAACAGCAAAATTGGACAAATCTACATCTCAAACAACAACAAATAAAATACCCATTTGACCGTGAAAAAAATCCTCAATTAGGAATTCAGGATTGAGTTGAGGATCAGTTTGTGCTCGAAAAAGTCCTGACTAGATGACCACAGTACTAGACTGCAACTCACTAGCAGATCAGAAAGTATAGGTCCAATTGGACTGTTGGAGGGATCGACCGGGTCGCTGCTGCTTTGCTGCTGCTACTGGTCACCGGCCGCAAGGTCGGGGGCGACGCTGCTTGGACGGGTCACCGCTGCTCAGCTCCTTGTCGTCGGCTGCCAGGTCGGAGCAGTAGAGGTCGGCAGAAGTCAGGTCACGAGAGAGGGGGCGGCCGGCCGGCGGGGGCAACGCCGGGACGGGGGGATTCGGTACAGGTCGCCGCCGCCAGTTCGGCTGTGACGCTCTGTTATTTTCTCTTTGCTGGAAGTCGTTGAGGACGAGCGCATGACTGGGCCTGGGGGGGCCGTTCCTTTCATTTTGTCCAGTTCCTAGCAAACTACCAGCTGATAGTAAAAAATTCATTTTGGGCTGGGGGGCGGTGGCCCCCCTGGCCTCAACATAGCTCCGCCGTTGCTAATACCCCTCCCCTGCCTATATATAACCCACCCCCCTCTTCTCTCCTCTGTTTTTTTTTCTTGGATTGGTGGGAAGTGGGTGCTAGTTTTTTTTTCCTTTGCCACGCACAAGATGTGTTCGATGAAATGCCCGACCCACACTTAAGTTCCACAAAACGATATCCTCGACCGAGGTTAGCAACTTTATCCTTTTCATCTGTAATTGATACAGAAATATTGCATGTGTCGATGTACGGTGGTCATTTCACTATTCAAGATGTTATTGTAATGGTATTTGATAAACTTAATTATATGATGCAGATGGATGCACGGATGCGATGGATGTACGGCGAACGACGCAGTTCCGAGTTTATTGCAGGCCTGCATAAATTTCTCGAAGTGGCTGAGGCAAACAAAGTGGATAATTTTATGCCTTGTCCATGTGAGAAGTGTCGGAACGTCAGGGAGTACTCTAACCCGAAAATTCAAGACCACGTGCTTCGGAGAGGTTTCATGCCCAGCTATAATTGTTGGACCAAGCACGGAGAAAGAGGGGTTAGGATGGAAGACAATGAAGAAGAGGAGGATGATGACAACTATCCTATGTTCCCTGAGGAATGCGGTGATACTGTAATGGAAGACGTTGAAGAAGAAGGAGGTGAACATCGGGCATCAGATGAGCCCGCTGATGGTCTTGGTGGGGTCATTTCTGATGCAAAGCGAGAATGCGATACAGAAAAGGAGAAGCTAAAGTTGGAGGCCATGCTAGAGGATCACAAAAAGTTGCTGTACCCAAATTGCGAAGATGGCAGCACAAAGCTCGGTACCACACTGGAACTGCTGAAATGGAAGGCAGAGACTGGTTGTTCTGACAAGGGATTTGAGAAGTTACTGAAAATAATGAAGCCGAAGCTTCCAAAGGATAACGAATTGCCCGAGACTACATACGAAGCAAAGAAGGCTATCTGCCCTCTAGGATTAGATGTGCAGAAGATACATGCATGCATTAATGACTGCATCCTGTACCGCGGTGAGGAGTACGAGAATATGGATAAATGCCCGGTATGCAATGCACTGCGGTACAAGATCAGACAAGATGACCCTGGTGATGTTGAGGGCGATGACGAGCCCCCCCGGAAGAGGGTTCCTGCTAAGGTGATGTGGTATGCTCCTATAATACCACGGTTGAAACGTCTGTTCAGAAACAAAGAGCATGCCAGGTTGTTGCGATGGCACAAAGAAGAGCGTAAGAAAGACGGGAAGTTGAGACACCCCGCCGATGGGTCCCAGTGGAGAAAAATCGACAGAGAGTTCCCGACATTTTCAGATGACGCAAGGAACTTAAGATTTGGTCTAAGTACAGATGGCTTTAATCCTTTTGGGGAGCAGAGCTCCAGTCATAGCACTTGGCCCGTGACTCTATGTATCTACAACCTTCCTCCTTGGTTGTGCATGAAGCGGAAGTTCATTATGATGCCAGTGCTCATCCAAGGCCCGAAGCAACCCGGCAACGACATTGATGTGTACCTAAGGCCATTAGTTGATGAACTTTTGCAGTTGTGGTCCGAACCAGGTGTACGTGTGTGGGATGAGCACAAACAACAGGAATTTGACCTACGAGCGTTGTTGTTCGTAACCATCAATGATTGGCCTGCTCTTAGTAACATTTCAGGACAGTCAAACAAGGGATACAATGCATGCACGCACTGTTTAGATAAGACTGAAAGTATACATTTGGGAAACAAGAACGTGTACCTGGGGCATCGTCGATTTCTTCCGAACAGTCATGCCGTAAGAAAGAAAGGCAAGCATTTCAACGGTGAGGCAGATCGCCGGAAGAAGCCTAACCTCCCTGATGGTGATGTTATATATGACATGGTCAAGGATTTAGAAGTAATCTTTGGAAAGGGTCCTGGCAGTCTATCTGTTCCGAATGACGCTGACAACCACGTACCCATATGGAAGAAGAAATCTATATTTTGGGAGCTACCCTATTGGAAAGTCCTAGAGGTCCGGTCTTCAATCGACGTGATGCACGTGACGAAGAATCTTTGCGTGAACCTGCTAGGCTTCCTGGGCGTGTATGGGAAGACAAAAGATACACCAGAAGCACGGGAGGACCAGCAACGTATGAAAGACCCATACAACAAGCAGACGGATAAAGGGCGTCAATACTTAAGCAGCTACGCTCTTACCAAAGCAGAGAAGGAAATCTTTTTTGAATGCCTGAGCAGTATCAAGGTCCCGGCTGGCTTCTCGTCAAATATAAAGGGAATAATAAATATGGCAGAGAAAAAATTCCAGAACCTGAAGTCTCATGATTGCCACGTGATTATGACGCAGTTGCTTCCGGTTGCATTGAGGGGGCTTCTACCGGAAAATGTTCGAGTACCCATTGTGAAGCTATGTGCATTCCTCAATGCAATATCTCAGAAGGTCATCGATCCAGTAACTCTACCAAGTTTACAGAAGGCTGTGGTCCAATGTCTTGTCAGCTTCGAGTTGGTGTTCCCCCCATCATTCTTCAATATTATGACGCATCTCCTGGTTCACCTAGTCGACGAGATTGCCATTCTCGGTCCTGTATTTCTACACAATATGTTCCCCTTCGAGAGGTTCATGGGAGTCTTGAAGAAATATGTTCATAACCGTGCTAGGCCAGAAGGAAGCATCTCAAAGGGCTATGGAACAGAGGAGGTCATTGAGTTCTGTGTTGACTTTATTCCTGACCTTAAGCCGATTGGTGTTCCTGAATCGCGGCATGAGGGGAGACTGAGTGGAAAAGGCACGCTAGGAAAGAAAGCACTGATATGTAGGGACGGGCATTCTTTAACTCAAGCACACTACACAGTTCTACAAAGTTCCACCTTCGTGGCTCCGTATATCGAGGAACACAAGAATTATGTACGCTCCAAGAACCCGGGGAGGCTGACTCCTGGATTAAAGAAAAACACATGGAGACTTTCGGCAGTTGGTTGCGATTACAGCTCATGAATGACACCACTGTCGGAGATCAGCTCTACTTGTTGGCCGCGTCACCATCTTCGACTGTATTGAATTTCCAAGGGTACGAGATAAATGGGAATACATTTTACACGATCGCCCAAGATAAAAAGAGCACCAACCAAAACAGTGGTGTCCGCTTTGATGCAACAGACGAGAATGGGCAAAAGGACACATACTATGGTTACATAGAGGAGATATGGGAACTTGACTATGGACCTACTTTTAAGGTCCCTTTGTTTCGGTGCAGTTGGGTCAACATGAATGGAGAAGGGATAAAGGTAGACCAGCTGTACGGAATGACAACAGTGGATCTCAAGAATCTTGGTTGTTACAGGAACGAACCATTCGTCCTAGCCAATGATGTGGCTCAGGTTTTCTATGTGAAGGACATGTCCTCCAGACCGAAAAAAAAAAAAAAGCAAACGAATACATCAGACGATGAGCCAAAGCGTCACATAGTTCTTTCAGGGAAAAGAAACATCGTGGGAGTCGAGGACAAGACAGACATGTCAGCAGATTATGATAAGTTTGATGAAATTCCGCCCTTCACAGTGAAAACTGACCCAAGCATCCCGTTAAATAATGAAGATGCTCCATGGTTACGGCCGAAGCGATCATAGGCCAGGGACATACGCGAAGAAGGGTTCATGGCATTTATGTAAATCAATGTAATGTATTAAACCTTTATGTGATGTGTAGTAATGTATTAAACCTTTATGTGGTGAAAACCATAATACATAGCTCGGGTCCATTTTTATTTAACCATAATACATCACGAATAATATCACTAACTTTTGTCGGGTCCTAAGCCACGGGGTGCTGAGCGGCCGGCGCTGCGCACCCAAAGAGCAGGAACCATCACAGGGTCAATACTCACGTGAGAAGGATCCCTATGAAGAACCATCCACCAATCGGGACATCGTCGCCGAGATCTGAAAAAATGAGTGGGGAATTTGATCAAACACCTAGGTAGGGGAGGGAGAGGGCAGCACCTTGGTAAAAACACGCCCAAAACACACGGTTTCCCCGTCATACAGCCCAACGGTGGCTCGTGAGTGACTGCATATCAAATGCACCGTTGGGCTGTATGACGGGAATCCGAATGCTTTGTATACCAAAATGCTTTGTAGATAGAACAAAACATACGGTTTCCCCTGCATCCGTCAGCCCACCGGTGGCTCGTGAGACGGCAAATCGGCCTTCGATCCAAACAGCGGCAAGACGTCTCTGATGATCTGCAACCGTCCTAACAAGTGTTGGAGATGTTGCTAATCATCAGAGATCCTTGCCGCTGCTTGGATCCGACCGAGGGGAGGGTTCACCTTCAGCCTCCGCTCTAGGAACTCCTGCCTCTCAGAAATCTTGCTCTCTGCTACCCGTGTACTGCCAAAATGAACTACAATGAGTAGACACTGAGTGCTGAACATGTCCGAGAGGGGGGCTATATATAGGGTACGTGTGCTTCTTTAGTCCCGGTTGGTAACACCAACCGGTCATGTGGCTCACGAAGTGGTCGTGATACTGCTGATCCAACAGCTCACAATCCCTCAAAAGAAACACACCCCTGATCCAACGTCTCACAAGCGCTTGAAAGAAACACACGATCCGTGTGCTTCTTTAGTCCCGGTTGGTAACACCAACCGGGACTAAAGGCGGGCTTTGCGGTCACGACACGTGTCCTCCCCCAGCGCTGCCCTGGGCACGTGTCCTCCCCAGCGCTGCCTGGAGGTCTTTATATATTGTCGCCGACGGGGTAAACCCTAATCCACCATTCCTAGCCACGAACGCATCGTCTCCACGAGATGGATCCGCCACGCCCGCCGCAGCGCCTTCTGGACGAGGTCGAGCGTGCTCGGCAGAGAGCGCTTGGGCGCAACCGCGGGAGCCTATCCCGCCGTATGCCCACGAGCCCGGCGTGGAGAGGAATGCCCAGCTACCGGCCTCCTGCTCCACCAGGTGCCGCCGCACCTCCACCTGGCGCCGCTGCACCTCCACCAGGCCCGCCGCTCCTCCCGCGGAGGAGGAGGACGACAACTTCGACTGGAGCGACGACGGGGAAGAGGGTTGTGGGTTGCAGATACAGGAGGCCATGGAAGCCTCCTTCCAGTCTGTCCGCGACTACCCTGTCCAGCGAGCCAAGACTGCCTACCAGCTCAAAGCGAAGGAGGCTTCCGAGCTGGATTGGGCGCTGAAAGACTCATCCTCCATGGATCTTGCCCTCCGCCGCAAACGTGCGTGCGAGAACCGGGCGGCCGCCCACGGGCTGGCTCCTCCCGCCGTTCCCCCTAATCCTACGGCCTTCGAGCCAGCAAGTCCGTTTATGTAGAATAATGTTGGTGATGTTGGATCAGGGGTGTGTTTCTTTCAAGCGCTTGTGAGACGTTGGATCATGTGTAATAATGTATTAAACCTTTTATGTAATGCATTTTATGAAATGTATTAAACCTTGATGTGGCTCACGAAGTGGTCGTGATACTGCTGATCCAACAGCTCACAGTCCCTCAAAAGAAACACACCCCTGATCCAACGTCTCACAAGCGCTTGAAAGAAACACACGATCTGTGTGCTTCTTCCTTATTGGTGGGATTCCCTTTAGTCCCGGGTGGTGGCTCACAAAGTGATATCCAACAGCTCACAAGCCTTCAAAAGAAACACACCCATGATCCAACGGCTCACAAGCGCTCGAAAGAAACACACGATCCGTGTGCTTCTTCCTTATTGGTAGGATTCTCACTACATATATGTAGTCATGCATGGCCTCCATTGGCATAGCACATCTAAACTCATATCTGCAACCTCATCACTCTCCCATGGCTTCCACCGTACCCACTCTAACCTACTCGGAGGCGGAGGCGCTTTGCGCCTCGAACTACCCCTGCCCGCCCGGCTACGACGTCCCCGCCGGCTGGAGGCTGAGCACCGGAGGCGTGCCGGTCCCTCCTGTCCCTCAAGGTTTGGCGCGCCGGGCGGCCATCACAAACCACTACTACCTCGAGCTCACTCTGGAGCAGCGGATTGATCCCCGCTGGCATCCCGACTACCGCCCGACTTGGGACACCTTCTTCATCAATCGCGTGAGAGGGCGCTCGCCAGGTACGAGAGGATGGCCCGCCTCCTTCAAACTTCAACGAGGCCGGCCGTCGGCTGTGGTGGAGCGGCCGGACTCTCCAGAGCGTCATGAACTACATCACGGCCGGCGATAACCCCCGCCTGCGCTACCCTCACTTCCAGTCCAGGCGAGCGCCGCCCGACGACAGCGACGACGACGGCGGCGACTACGACGACTACGAGGACGAGTATTATAGGCCTAGGCAGGAGTATGACTAACCTATGGTTCGTCTATATACCCAAGATTGTTGTCATTAACTACTTCTGGTCTAGCTAAGACGACGATCGTGTAAAATGTATTCTTTATCTCTGCATTTCCAAGTCTATGAAGAAGTTTTTTGTAAACTATGTCAAAACTCAAGTTTATCATTTATCCTACCAACTAGTACACATGAAAGTACTCCATGCCAAAGGATTTCATTTTTTTGAGTATTTTTCACTTTCTTTGACTTTTTTTAAAAATGGTCAAAATGACCGCTGTTACTATTTATTGTAAGGGGTCGAATTATCCAAAACTATCGACGGTTCTGTGATATAACCACTACTTGTGCACCTTAAAATCATTTTTGAAAAAAATTACAGCAAACTATCACACACTTGTAGTTCAAATTTGAATTACTTTCGAAAAATAGGCATAAAGTCGTTTAACTAGACGAAATTAGCTAGAAACCAAGAAAATTACCATTATTTGTGGAGTATCCATAAAATATGGTCTACTTTGTGTGATAATTGGATGAGTGCCATTTTGCACCATATTTGTTGTACTTGCTTCACAAAAAATGTCATTTTTGACAAACGAAAAACAAAAAATGATATTTAGATAAGTAATTTGAAAACATAGAAAATGGTTTTGGATTATTTATTCAAATTTAAACACTTTTCATGTTGAAAGTCTTTTCAGATTAAAACCATTTGAAATTCATATTCAAACACCTAAATAAGAAAAAAAAAGCGGGAAACAACATTCAGTACTGAAAAGTTTGAAATAATTTTGAAAAAGGACTCATTGCTCCCGGTTTATGCGAAGAACCGGGACCAATGAGTCCATGGACGCGCCACACGATCTGGCATTAACTGACACACTCATTGGTCCCGGTTGCGGGTAAGAACCGGGACCAAAGAGGCATTGGTCCCGGTTCTTGGCAGCAATCGGGACCAATGATCCCTGGTATAACTGCCCTGGCCCTTTCTTCTTCCCCATTCACCCAAATCGACTAAGGACGGAGAAGCGCGACGCGGAGCGAAACGACGCCGGTAGGCTGCCCGACCTCCGCGCCGCGCCGCACCCCGCCGCCGCCGTCGACGTCCGCCGCGCCGCCTCCACGCGCCACCTCTCCTCCACGCGCCACCTCCACGCCGGCCTCCACGCGCCGGCCTTCTCCACGTACGCGCCGCCCTAGCTCCTCCGGCCACGCGCGGCCCCACGCGCCGCCACACGTCCGCGCCGCGCCGCCCGTCCGTGCGGCCTCCACGCGCTGTGCCCTCCACCTCCGCCATCGCCGGCCTCCGGCCACCTCCGCCACCGCCTCGGCCTACACGCACATTTGAGGTTTTTTTCATTTTTAGTAAAGTTTAAATTTTGTTTAGCTTATTATTGTTTAGGTTATTATAGGTTATCAATTTTTAGTGTAGCAATTTTGAAAGTTTAGCAATTTTGAAACTTAGCAATTTTGTTTAGATTATTTTAGGTTATTATTAGTGTAGCAATTTTGTTAGAAATATTGCTAAGTCATTTAGATAACATAGTAAAGTTTGAAATATTCCTAAGTTTGAAATATTGCTAAGTTAGAAATATTCCTAAGTTTGAAATATTGCTAATTTAGAAAATTTTAGTAGCAAAGTTTGAAAATTTAGTGTATAAGAAAATTATTTTATTAGTGTATAAGAAAATTTAGCAAAGTTTGAAAATTTATCAAAGCAATGTTATTTTTAGTTGCAATGAAATTTAAAGTTGTTTGCTATGAATTAAAAATTTGCAGTGACATTGCAGTGCGGCAGTACGTGAAGAGCCCGAAGTCGGCCGCGCCCTCCACGCCGGCCACGTCCTCCACGCCGGCCGCACCCGGCCTCCACGCCCCCGCTCGCGCCGCCCCCTCTCGGTGAGGGTTTAGAAGAAATTGCTATTTTTAAATGTATGAATATATGAATGTATGAATGTATGAATTAAAGGATTTTTTGCTTAGGTTTAGAAATTCAAACACTTAGGATTTTTTGTGTTAGGGAAAAAAATTTGTTCCGACCTTACGAGTTTACGATACTAGTTCCGACCTATACGAGTTTGTGGGTAGATGTATCTTAACATATGGAACAAGTTACCCAACTAAAGTTTTGTGCATTATTCTTAATTTATAGAAACTATGGAACGAGACGAAAATCAGGAAAATATCCTCGAGGATATAATCCGCGGGCCGGAAGATGTTGGCGATGTCACCTCGCAGTTTCTGAACAACTCCGGTGAGGGAGATGAGTCTCTCAACCGAAGAGACGGCTCCGGTGAGGTAGAACCCGACGGCTGGGGTGAGGGAGAAGTTGGCGAGGGAGAAGCTGAAGGCTCCGGTGGAACATTAAATGTTGCAAACTCCGGCGAGGTGCATATACATATATTAATGAAGCCGAAGATTGTATTAATTAAGCCTCTGCTGTCTATATACATATATTAACGCTCTTTCTTCTTTTAGCCCTTCGGATCGAGCAAATCTTCTGTAAGGACAAAACGAGGCCCAGCCAAAAAGTTGGGCGACCAAGAAAGGTACAGGATCGAAAAAGTCGCTGAAGACGGCACACCGACTGCTCCCCCTGATGTTAAAAATAAAATGGTAAAGCAATGCGGAGTTCTTGTTAGGGACTACATCCCGATCACCGTTCGAGAATGACATCCGCCAAAGGAGGGAGGAGTAAGATATGTCGTCGAGGTGGGCAAAAAAAGACTTTGGAGAAAGCTCATGCTTAATTTCACCCTGCCGGCGCCAGAGGTGGATCCAGATGAGGAGGATCCAAATGAGGCAGAAAAGATTGCTCGGCAAAACATGGAGCAAAAAGTTAAGGACTGGACTCTTAAGAAGATGGCCGAGCTATTCAAGAACTGGAAGAAAATATTGAACACCGAGTTTGTCGGGAAAAATAAGACTCCGGATTTCGATAAAGGGTATGAGAAGATAAGGGACGACTGGGAAGAATTTGTGGCGTACAAGAAATCAGAGGAAGCTCAGGAAAAGTCTGCAAAAAATAAGGCAAATGCTGCTAAAAAGATCTACCACCGTACTATGGGGCCTGGTGGCTACGCCTTTAGCATGCCTAAGTGGGAGAAACTTGAGGCGGACCTGCTGGCTAAAGGGATCACTCCAGAGCCACTCGCATGGATCGAACGGGCAAGAAATTGGTTTTACGGGCATGGGGGCACGTTGGACGCAGAAGGGAAGTGCATATATAACAGAAGACACAAAGATAAGCCCCTACTACCCATCGAAGTCATTAGAAATGCAGTAAAGGATGTTGCAGAGGGACGATTCATTCCCGATAGAGAGGATGACGAGCTCACACGCGCCCTTGGGAATGAGGAACACGACGGACGAACACGAGGCGTACCAGGCTCCAAGCCCAAGACAATTGCGATTCCCGAGCACAGGAAGAAATTTCCTGATAGAAGCCATCAGAGGAGAAAGGAAAGGGATGCAATGGAAGCACGCGCTGCTGTAGACCGGCTGCGTAATATAGAAGAAAAATTAAAGCGGCAGAAGGATCAAATTGCCGCACTTATCCAGCAAGGTACTAGCGGCCAATCTCAGCGGCACATGGTAGAAACTGCATGCGATGGTACCGGCGGCCCATCGAATCAGAAAAGCAGTGTGGCTTCCACGGAGCTCCAGGATGGTACTGATGATGCACTGACGGTGGCTCCTCTACGTCGCTACCCAGTGGATGATATCACGGAGAGCACACCTTGTGAGCTACATGTGAAGGTTTTTAACTTAACCATGAAGGTGGCGGTCGGCTATGCCGTACCAATTGGACCTAATCCAACTTACCATTTCTCTCCGGTTCCACATGGCTACGCTGTTGTCGGGGTGGATGAAGTGATGAAAGATTTTGAGGAGCTGAAGCTGGAACACCCTGCAGGTGAAGATAGGGAGGTGCTTGAACTTGGAGAAGCCAAGAAAGGGACCATTCTATGGCCAAAGGAATTCATCGTGCTTCCAAACTGGCAGCCAAGGCCATCAACTCCTTACCAGTCTCCAGCGCAACAGTCCTCTTCACCGCCTCAGCATTCTCCAGCGCAACAGTTCTCTTCACCGCCTCACCAGTCTCCAGCGCAGCCGTCTCCACCGCCGCGTCAGCCGTCTCCGCCGCCGCCTCAGCCGTCTCCGCCCACCGCTGGTACTATGAGGGGTAAGCGATCACCGAAACGTAAAAGGTCGCCCCTCCCAAAAGTACCTCATAAGAATCTTCCCATTAGACCTTATGACCGTACGATGGAGGAAAATGCCGCGGTCGTAAATGCCCAACATCAAGAGTGGTTGGCTAGCCTGAAGAAGCCGAAAGCGGCAGAGTTCCCCTCCACCCCAGCAGAAAAAGCCGCCGTCTTCAAAATGCTGAAGACCCTTGAACAACCCCCGCCAAGGCTGACACCAGACTATGACCGCCAGATTTGCAAGTCGGTTCAGGCAAATAAGGAGCGGTCGAAGAGTAGTATGCAAGCGGGAAATCAGTTCCCCAGCTCGGAGAACAGAAAAACCAGTCGTGCCCCCCGCTCAAAGTGGTTTCCAATACCGCCGAGGGGTCGAGCACAGGTGATGTCGCTATCGATCCTGAGTTTGTTGCAATATACGGAGAAGCGGCTGCTGCTCATGGCATGTCTATTCCGGACTACTTAGCGCAATTACAAGAGTTCCAGGAAGTAGCATACCAATACCAGTACGGGAATAGTCTCGTCAAACCTGAGCTAGTCAACGGTCTACCAACAAAAATGCGCAGATTGCATAAGTGGTACATGCGAGCCTGTGAGGAAGGGGCAAACTAGATCTACGTGGCCTATAGAAACGAGCATTACAGGCATGGAAATGGCGTGGTAATGATTGAATTTCCTGAATTATTTCAGTTATACCAACAAGACACCATCGACAAAGCTATCCTCAGTGCCTATTGTCTGTAAGTATTATTTCTGTAATTAAGTCTCTAGCTAGCTCAGCTCGTTCATTGCATGTATAATCTTACTCATCACTATATTAATTATGCAGAATAAAGATTCTCCAATGCAAAAGAGGACAAATCTATGACATTGGTTTCATTGACCCATACTACATTCATCAAGTATCTCTCAAACGTCATTACAACGACACAGAGGATAACTTGGTAAGGGCGTTAAGGTTTAACGAAACCAAAAGGAAAATAATATTTTCTTACAACTACGGGTGAGTGTTACTGTCTTGTACACATTCTATTTCGCTTACTCGATGTTAAGTGTATAATTGATGACTTATGCTTGCGCAGCTTCCACTTTATTCTGCTAATCATTAAACCTGATAAAGGAGTAGTACTTGTCATGAACTCGAAACGTAAACCCTTGAGGAGTGGGCGGACATGCAGGAATGCCTCCAAGGGTAATTTCAATCATTATGGCACTATATCGGCAACTTTCCGTTCATTCCCTGGTAGCAAGCAATTAATATATAACTATTTTATTCATTTTCTTTGCCGGACAGGGCTTGGAAACGGTTCACCGCCAAGGCTAGGGGTATTTGGGCGCCGAAACTTACATTTGAACAAATAAGTGTAAGTTATCATGCTTGATTATTATTCCGCGCATCTCTTTGATTTTAGTTTCAATACAATTATCATGTTTGACACTACAATAGGACCCCTCCTACAGCAACGCATTTATCTGTATCTAAATGTTCATATAGGCGTTGCTAGCGCATTTACCAACGGATTTAGATGTGTTGCCTTATCGGGCGTTGCAAGGGTAAATTGCAACGCATATAGCTCTGTTGGTAACTAGTGAATAAAGTGTTGCAAAGTAACAACGAAGGTCGAGCATCAGTTGTATCTGTTGGTAGACAATATACAACATTTTATTTATTAAATATTATTTTTATTAAATTATATTATTATATGGATGCATAATTGAGCGCCTCAATCTATTTTCTTAGAGAATGTATAATTTAGTAGGGACAAACCACAACACAAAATAATTAGAGAAGAAAAATGCATTGCGTGAAGAAACAATTTAGATATATAATATTTGGATCACTGTCAGAACACATAAAAAAATTATCCGAAGAGTACACAACTTACAATCTTGATTCCAAATTTGAATCACTTAGAATATGTGAAAATTATCAAAGGAGTACACAGCTTACAATCTTGATTCAAATTCTGACAATCTAACTACTCCTATATATATTCCTACTAATATTCTACTCCTCAGTGCTTATATCCGAATACTGTAAGTCTTTGCTGATCTTTTGGTCCTGAAATAAACAAAAATACCTATTTCAGTATCAAAGTGCAAAAAACTAGAAGGTTACGGGGAATTATACTACTACTTGCACGAAGCAAGGAACCATGGAATGGAGACAAAATGACCATTACTCTAGTCCAACGGCATTAGCTTCTGGAATGAAACACTATCCGAAATTTATATTGAAAAATGTTTGCTTTCTGCGTCCATTTCTCCTTTTCTAGTCAAATAGCGCCCAGAGATATAGAGCAGTGCCGCGAATGATAAACTGCAGATACCAAAAAATACAAGTCTGTCATTACATGCATTAGTGGTCAAACCGTGCAGCCACGCATGCTAGTAATTAAACAATACACATAAACATTATAAATATTTATAACGAAGTTAGAAACATAGAAAAAAACACACATATGCTACTGAGAGACTATTGCTGTAGACATGCAATATTTCCTCGTTCTTCAAAAGGACGACTACTATTTAATATAATAATCTATAATATCTATAAGGTATATTTTCCTTTTGTATTCTGGAGTGGGAAATTTATAATATTTCCACTTTCTACTAAGTCACATTGATGAACCGAAATATTTATAGTACTTTGTTGTTCATGCTGTCAATGGGAACAAAATAGTACCATTACTATATCATGATGGATCCAAAAAAATTGATGTCAAGTAATATTATGGTCCCAATTCTTCTCATACATTTTTAGTCATTGTGAGAAAGGAAATTTCATGATCAAAGCCAATGGATTGTAGTTAAATATGCCCACATTAAATTCATTAAGTTGAAAATAGAACCTGAACTTCACTGGTGAATGGTGATACATCGGAGCTTCCATTGCTATTGCATGACGTCCTGGGCCCAAATAACCTGTATTCTTTGCAAGCAAGGGCAAAAACTGTCATCAATGTAGCAAACAGGTCTTTGTTGTGTATTCTATGTAGTAAAAGCTAATCTGAAAATAAAACGCAATTGATATTGTGTCACACCTCATTATGATAGGAACAGTTATACTCCTACCCTCGAAGATTTAGCTACAAAAACTGAAAAGTAGCATACAAATATGTCTTATATCGATAATTCGGCATACACATATTTCCTATACTGATAATTCGATATTCATAACTAGACAGCAGAATTGTTTGGATACTTATCATCAATAGTAGTGTTGGGGATCGTTACCAAAATTTTAACTTAAATCAATGAAGTGACAACGAAGGTCAAGGAGTTGAACAATAAGGATCTCCTAATTCATAAGTATGGACATCTGATATCTTACAACACACTGTTCCATAAAATACCTTAATGAACCAATTTTTCTTTTGCTGACGATGAGGGGTCTGCCTAGGTGCATATTATTAACACTGGGTGCCTGCAGCAACTTGCAGATCCTCATCCAGAAGACAACGCTTCACAACCTGAAAACATCAACCAGTGTTGACCAAATATAAAAATACATAATAAATTAGCGATGAAGGATGATGAGCAGAATAGGCTGCTCATGAGACATAATGCTGGCTCATCCTCCACGCATCATCTAAACTCCATCTTGTGCATATCCTCTGTTCCGCTAGACTGCAAAAAAGACATCAATTCGGAATTACTAAAAGCAAGAGCACGTACAGGTTAGAGAGGAGAAATGGAATAAGCTAACTGAATCATATTAAGGCTGAGCAGACGGAGTAACCACCGACAGACATGGAATTGTTCACATGCAGAGATCTAAGAGAGAGAAAGAGAACAACGGGGTGAAGAATAAAGAGATCGACTGATACGCAGATTGAGATCCGGCTGCTAGATCAGCACGCAAGTCAATTAGTCAATTACCTGCCTCCGGTGAATTACAAATCGAGGAAGTTGGCCGAAAAGACCCCAGCGTCCGTGGAACTCGTACACCCGATCTAGGGTTAGTCGACGCCTGAAGACGACGGCTGCACAACACTCTGGGTGGGTTGGGCAGAGGAGATCGCTTGGAGGCCGGATCTACGGTGCAAAGTAGTGGAGGCCACCGGCGATGGGAGGAATAAGGCCGGTGGGGAGGAAGAACTATTGAGAGCGGAGAAGGATAGCAGATCGGCGGCGAAGCACATAGGGGAACGGGTCGATGGGAGAAATATATTAACGGGCCTTGCTATTTTGCTAAGGATGTATTTTAGACTACGCGCAACTAGATCCCGCGCGGTGCTGAAACTTTTAGCCACGACGCGCGCCAAACTTAAAAATCTAATTTCGATCTCCCGGGAAGATTGATAAGGGATATGCATTCTATCTGTACTGCAGAACGGATGTGGTCCGCAACGCTTATATGCGTATCTACAAATTAAGTTGCAACGTATACTTAATTTCGTTGGAAGGTATATGTTGCTTAACGGGGAGTTATGTTGTAGTGTGATTATTATTTTGATTGAACTCTGTTCTCGTAAAGTGCTTGAGTTAGGAACATGGGAATAATTTATGTGGATACTACGTTTGCGAGTTCATTCGCCAGACGACCCAAGAGCGATCCAAGAGCCGGTTCTTAGAACAACTTGAAGTACGTAAACAATATTCACAATTTTAGTTTATTGCCATCAATTGTATTTAGTTTCATTCATATATATTGACCCCTTCTTTAAATTAGATCGAACGGCTGCGGGACGGTCTTCTACCACAAGATCGCGTACGCGCAATTCAAGAGGAAATTGCGGGGATTCTTAGATGCAGAGGTCCTAGATCCAAACGGAGAATACTATGGGCCGGTTAAAATGAGAGTGTAAAAGAGATGTATATATGCATGAAACTCATGTGTACATTTAATATGTTCGACCAAGCACGACGAATGAGCTGTGTGTAATATATTCATGACGATGATGTGTAATAGTGGTTCCTTCATTGCTGTATGTAGTAACATGCATCGAATTGAGTGCGAGATGGAGAGCCGGCGAGTGAGAGATGAGCCGGCGAGTAGTAGCTGCACAGAAATATCGAAGCTTGGCCTCGATATGCCGGCGAGTGAGAGATGGAGAGCACGTCGGCGATGCGAAGAAGGGGGAGACGACGGAGGCACCGGCGAGAGAGAGAGGGGGCACTGGCGAGAGGAAGACCTTAAACCCTAAATAAATAAAAAACTCATTGGTCCCGGTTCTTAACAAAAATCGGGACCAATAAGTCTCCCCCACGCCCAGCCAGAACTGGCCACGTGGGCACCCATTGGTCCCGGTTCGTGTCCCAACCGGGACTAGCATTAGTCCCAATTGGCTAGTCCCGGCAACCGGGACTGATGGCCCAGCCGAACCGGGACCACAGACCCTTTTTCTACCAATGAAGGGACCCTATAAGAAAACTAAACAAAGGTCGGAGCAAAGCCCAAGAAACTTTATACGAACTCAAACAAGTTACCATTGTCCCTGTCATCGTGCATATTCCCGTCGCATATATACCATTTTCAAATAGACGGGTGAAAGGCCAGCTGCCGTTGGATCCTATAATTAAGCTGGTAATAAAAGTCTTTGACTCGGACATCACTTTGTGGAGAAGCACTACATGCGTGCGATTATTGAATTATTTGACGTCATTAGTTTTTTTTAAGCTCTAGCAAATTATGACTTTTCATTAATTAGCCGAGGGAAACTTACACCATCGCCCGGACTAAATTACTCCTACGTCCGGAACAAATAGAAAAAAGAGAGGCAATAAAAATAACCAAGGTGACGAACCAGCCACCCTGGTGGCACTAATTCAGCACCCATGTGTTGCAAAAATCACGACCCTGCCTCGTAGACCCATGATCGTCACGCCTCCTGAGGCGCCGAGAGTCCTGAGGCCGCCGTCTCGGCGCACATCCACCAACCGAGGCTGTCGCCTCGGCATCCACCGCCCGGACAATGGAGCCACCCCATAGGACAACCGCGAACCCATCGAACCGCGAGGGTTTGGAAACTCCAAGGCGACAACTCCAAGAAGGTAACGATGTGTCGCCATCGCCCGCTCAAGAAGAGATTAGATTTTCACCCGGAGAGACATGATCCGCTCACGTTGGTAGAGGATCGGGGCTCCCGAGCGACACAAATAAGAAGGAGAACAACACCCTATCGCGCCGCCGCCGTCTGCACCTAAGTGCAAGGCTTTTGCACGGAGTGCGATCTCCACCGCCAAACCCCACTCAAGAACCTAGGCTAAGGAGAAGCTAGTCGAGTAGCGTGCCTTCACTGTCAACCACCGAACCCGGCCGCATGCCGCGGTGTTCGCGTCACCCCACGCTGTGACAACCACGCTGATACGCTTAAAGCGTATCTATAATTTTTGATTGTTTGATGCCACTTTTATGTCATTGCTATATTTTTTTATCATGATTTTATATCATTTTGTGGTATTTTATTGGACTAACCTATTAACAAGATGCGAAGTGTCAATTCCTGTTTTCTGTTCTTTTTAATTTCAGAAAAGCTAGAAAATAAATATCGTCGAAAGGCTGAGTACGGAGATTTTTTATCACACGAAAGAAGACTGGAGACCAAAGGACAACCCCGGGGGGACCCACAGCTCCCACACAGGTCCCAACCGTAGGCCAGAGGGTGGCCGCGGCCCACGGCCGCGAGGCAGCCTCGGTTACCGCTTCCCGACGGGTCTTCGCCTATAAAATCCGTCCTGACCTAAAAACGACGCAACCCGGAGGATTTTCCAAACTCAAAACAGAGCCGTCGTCAACCCTGAAACACTCGTTCGAGGACTAGAAGTTCATGTTCTGGCACCCTGCCTGAACGGGGATCCACCTCTGAAGCTATCTTCATCCACCGTGTCGCCTCCATGATGATGTGTGAGTCGTTTCCTTATGGACTATGGGTTCATTGCAGTAGCTAGATGGTAGCATCACTCCCATGTTTTTCAATACAATGATCTCATGAACTGGCCTACATGATTGAGATCCATCAGATGTAATCGGTGTTGCGTTTGTTGGCATATGATGGATTGTTACATTATGATCGATTTAGTCATGAGATATTTTGCTTCCTTGCAGCATGATTTATAGTCTTACATGCTCTCCGATCTAAAGGTTAATGGATAAACATCTTAGGGTGTTGTAGTATGTTGAGAATGCTAGAGGGTAGTGCTACCGGAGTGACAGAAAGCTAAGCACCAATCTATTGTTTCATCCTATGGTGATGAAGGAGGACGTTTTATTTACTTTAAAGCTATGGTTGGGTTTGCCTTAATGAATATTTAGTATTTGCAGATAGCTTGCTAATGTTCCAATCATAAGTACATGTAATCACAAGTACGTAGCTGAAAGCATGTTAGAAGTGGCCTCTCCCACATTAATTATTTTTTATTGTCCTATGATGCTTTTAATTGTTGAGATCTCCAAGAGGGAGTGTTGCCTCGCTTCATCCTGGGCTCAAGTTGACAGAAACAACTAAGGGTGACGATGTGCGGTTTTTACTAAGGGTAAAATAACAGTGTTTATTTATACTTTCGATAATAAATGTTGCTTACATTATGTGTTATGCTTTAGACAATACTATGTTGTTTCGGTAACTTAATTCATAGAGTGGTAAGCATAGAAGCGCACTCGAAGTGGAGTATTAGTTATAGATGCGGTGCCGGTGTGCGGTCTATATATTTTGACATAATGCCTATACGAATCATGACATGAATTTTCTTGTTAACGAGTTAGTTCTATTCTGTCAATTACCCAACTGTAATTTGTTTACCCAATACTTGTTTTTATTGTTTGGAGAGATGCCTCTAGTGAACCTATGGATCCCGGACCATCTTTTACATTTGTTGTTGCTATTTATATGCATTTTTACTACTTGTTAGCTTGCTGACATTTTTATTTCAGATTACAAATACTTGCTTTTATCATTAATATTACTCGCCTTGTACCATCTCTTTGTCCAACTAGTGTACCTATACAATTAACCATTATATTAACATTGTATTAGGTGTGTTGGGTACACAAGAGACTTTTTGTATCTTAGTTTCAGGATTGTTCAAGAGGGATAAATTCAACCTACATCTCCCTATGCTCGATAAACCTTTGGCCATCCACTTAACGGAAATTTGTTATTGTCCTACAAACTTATGCACTTGGAGGCCCAACAAGTCTATAAGAATAGAAGCGTGTAGTAGACACCTAAGTCAATATTCTCATCATCCATGTCTTCTCACTTCGCCACATGCCCTGTCATCTCCATGGAAAAATAACATAAGGGCATCAATGTGTGCCCATAGTTAAGGGATAACTCTAGCGTATCCGGTAGTTACTTGTCAAACACACAGTGTGCATTATTTTCACGGTCCCCGGCACACCGGTGGTCGCCCCTCCGCCCCTCCTTCGCCTTCATCTCCCTTCTCACTCTTTCCTCTCCTCCTTTTTCACTTGAGAACCTTCTATATCATTGTTTGTGGGTCGCGACAAAAGTTTATAACAAAGGGTTTGCATTATTTGCCTTCTTTAGTTAGGATTAAAATGAATAAACATGAACCATATATATACTTTGCCCAAATAAACGTGGTCTTATTTTCTTGTAATAGAATTGATCAAAGTATAATGTTAGGATGCCAACTGGGCCTTGCCTGATCACGCAAACACCTCCTATTGCTCTTGCTTGAGCAGGCATGCTCTTGTTGACACATCTCTTGCCTTGCTGGCATCACTGCTGCAACCCTTGGGCCTCCTCTTGTCCTCTCCTCATGCAGTTTTTATCTCTTTCGACTCTCCCTCTCTCCTAGGGCTATCATCACGTTCCTCGCCCACTATTGCTACCTTCAGCTGTCGGGGCATTGCTACCCAAAGGAACCCTCTAAAACGTGTGTCGCTACGCTACCACCATTGCCGATAGTTGTTCCATTCGTCTTCTCCTCATTATTTCTCCTCCTTCTTTCTTCTCCCCTACCAAAGCACATTATCCTTCCTTCTTCATCGGCTACGCTCAAAGGCGAACGCCCCCAGAAATTTTCCCCATTGATCAAACACCAAGATTCTAGAGGGCACATGTTCAAGAATAAAATATGAGTAGTCTCTACAATATCTAAGCTCCCTAGGATTGTTGCATTCTCCTTGCTTCACATGTCCACATCAAGCTGGGTCCCACTTAAATATTATTTAGTTAAATACTAAGCTATACACTACACCATGGTGGACCATGAACCTTAGCTATAGTTCACACTACACAAAAATATGTTGGATACATACACATGTTTTGTATATATTTGCTAAATTTTCGATGAAAAACCGGTATTCCCAGCTACATAAAAAAAATTGTGACTATGAAAAATAAAATAGCTATATTTCCTCTTAAATTTCTTTTTTCTACAAATACCAACCTCACTAAGATTGTTGCATTCTCCTTGCTTCACATGTCCTCATCAAGATGGACCCCACTTAGCTATCATTTAGTTAAATTTAAGTTTTAGACTACACCATGGTGGACCATAGACCCTATCTATAGTTCACAACTAAAAACAAATGTTGGATACATACATATGCTTTTTTATATATTCGTTAAATCTTCGGTGAAAAGCTGATATTCCTAGCTACACAAAAAAATAAAAATTGTGACTATGAAAAAGACAAATAGCTATATTTCCCCTTAAAATTTCTCCTTTTTGTGTAGCCCAAAATACAAAATGCTTAATGTTGGATATATACATATGTTTTTATATATTTGTTAAATCTTCGATGAAAAGTTTGTATTCTTAGGTACACAAAAAAGAAAATTGTGACTGTGAAAAAGAAAAATAGCTATATTTCCCCTTAAAATTTCTCCTTTTTGTGTAGCCGAAAATACAAAATGCTTACAAAACTTTAAGAGCACGTACATACATACACGTAGGTGTATGCTTTATTGGCCAAATATTGAAAGCTAAACATGCCGCTTCATTTTTTGTAAAAAAAAGAAAATGTGGTGAGCTCAAAACTACATGCACTTTACATCAACTCTCTCCCTTATCCTTTCTCTTCCGCCAGCGCCCACCATAGTGTCGCGCCGATTAAGCCACACAAAATCATTTTTCTCCCTCCGCCTCCCTCTTTCCGTATTCTACCAAAAACATCCGTTGCGCTGCAAATTTGCCCATCTCTCCACACACGGCTTTAGCTCCATTAAGCCTCTTGGAATACGGGGCACCTCCATCTCTGATGTCGCCTCTCAAGTCCATTGTTAACTTGCAAGTCACGTGCACTCCCCGTCGATGCATATTTTTGTGAGCACCCAACGCCAGTGAGGTGAAATATTTTCTACATCGCTCGCAATAGTTGCACATGAATACCCACGCCAGCTCTCGCATCAGTCGCCTATGCCGCTGTTGCTGATGGTGGTGCTCGACTCGGTGATGGTCGCTGATGCGGTTGATACCGTGAGCAACAATTCGAAGCTGAATGGGGGTGGTATGATGAGTTAGACGCATTTTGTTGGATGCCACCTAATTACTGATAAAAGATCATGTGTTTATTTATTTGTGAATCTTTTCTCTACACTTTGTTTGCTTATATGTCACTTATATTAAGGAAACGGATTATGTAAGCAAGTGCATGTGTGTATTTGGTAGATGGTTGGATCATACATTGATAAGGATCTATGTGTGTCTAGCCTCACCAGATGTCGTTAGAGTGCATAAAAAGTCATGACTCATGAGTGTACAATGATAAAATAACATGTGATGTGTGGTGAAGATGACCAACTATATGTTTAGAGATGGGCATTCCTGCAATTAGATATATACTCAAAATTATTAGTGGTATTCATGCCATTTGTTTTAGTTTATATTTTATTTTATGTAATATGGATCCGATTTCTCAGATTAAAATGGCATGTAAACCGTTTAAGACCTCACTTTGCTATGTTTTTTGGTGCATTATTTAGTATTTTGTTGGTATAATGTTCTTCCATTTACATAGTATCGATTGTACTCGATCGAATTGATTGAAATTTACAGGACATAATTATACCAACTATTACTGATTGTGGGATAATTAATGTCAGAAAAGTCTACTTGCTTTTATTACAATAAATCAATGACCTTGAGTATCTCGACGGCTAATCAAGTCGTGAATAATCATCTCTTGAGTATTCAATGTTCATCTTATATATCGTACATTGTCTACAGATTGTCAGAAATTTGTTCAATTCTTTTGTTGGAATCTTCATAGAACCATGTACATAATTTAACTTTCATGACATTTCATAATTATGGTCGTATTTTGATTGTCTATCTCAGTATGTGAGGTAAGCTTTTTTTTATGGGGTCATGTGTTTTATCTCTTGAGTGGTGTAGTTCTATTCTTTCTATAACTCACACAATTATGTTCCTTTCCATACTTCTCTATGTTTATGTGAAGATGTCTGAATGATCGTGTTGCAAGAGAGTGAGCGAGTAGTACTATTGTTTTCATAATTGCTACTATATATATGTTTCACTAATTTTTTTTAACCATTGATTATATTAAACCGGACGCGACAACGCGCGTCTTTTCCTTCTAGTACTATGCATTTTTGAAGAAAATGCTAGCGGAACGGACACCATGTGCGTTTGAACGGCTAGCGGAACCTACGTCAAACACCCCCCCCCCCCCCCCCCCCATCGCCGTGCACCGAAACGACCAGTCCAACGCGCTCCCGTGACCCCACCTCGAAGGCCCGCTTGTGGGCCCCACGCACCAGCCACCCACTCTAACATAACTCCATTTAAGTACGAACCAACCAGCTCAAGCTTCAGAGCTGCCTTCGCCCCAGAGAGCTCCACCCACGAAAGAACCGAGACAGAGCAGAGCCGCCATGGCGACGTCGAGCTTCAAGGTGAAGCGGATCTCCGAGGGCCCGGTGAAGCCGGCGTCGGAGACCCCGACCACACCCTCCCGCTGGCCTGGATAGACCGGTACCCGACCCACCGCGGCCTGGTGGAGTCGATGCACATCTTCCGGTCCGGCGCCGACGCCGCCCCCGGCGTGATCCGCGAGGCGCTGGCGAAGGCGCTGACGTTCTTCTACCCGCTGTCCGGGCGCATCGTGGAGCAGCCGGAGCAGGGGCGCCCCGCCATCCGGTGCACGGCGGACGGCGTGTACTTCGCGGAGGCGGAGGCGGACTGCAGCCTGGAGGATGTGCGGTTCCTGGAGCGGCCGCTGCTGCTCCCCAAGGAGGACCTCGTCCCCTACCCCGCCGAGGACCTCTGGGGCGTCGAGCCACACAACACTATCATGATGATGCAGGTAACTACGGTGCAAACACATAAGTACTGTATGTTCCCGTGCACGCCGCCGCCGGCTCCGGCCGCCGTGATCCATAAACTAATTTAGCCCAGCTTGCAGTGATATCCTGCGTGCGAATCTTGTTAATCCGGTGGTTGCGTGAGTAGAGCTAGATCCACGCGCGCACGGGGTAGATCTGGGGAGCGTATTAAAGAGGCTAGATGTCAAAAGCTAGCTAAGCTTGCGTGGAGAATGGATGTCGTCGTCGTCGGAGGAGGAGTGGGAAGCTTCTCATTTCTTTATCGCTTCTCGCTCGTTTTGTCGCGTCAGAGAGGATGTCGTAGAATTGAGTAGACCAGTTCGTAGTAGTTTGTTGGGAGTGTCGGTCGATGAGGCTGGCACGTGGGCCCAACGTAGCGTCTCCCGTCGTCATCGAGTTCGTCATCTTTAGTTGAGTTCAGGCCGCCCCGTCGCCGAGCGAGCTGGTGATCGTTCGCCGGTGACACTGGAACCGATAGGGATGCCTCCGAATGCGCCGGTCGGCGAGACGAATCCGTGCAGATTCGCTGGCAGAAGGTCGCGGCGTTTTCTTGGCGTTTCAGGCGAGCCGGCCGGACGCGGACAGCGACGAGGAGCTCGTCCGTGGCGCGACCTGCATCACTGCATTTTGTTCTGTTGCGAGCGACCTGCAAAACGCCACCGTTGCTCTGCCCGCCGCCTGCCTGCGACGGTACATGCCACCAAGTGCGACTTTGCTTCGTCCTCATGCTTGCTCACGCGCCGCGGTTGCCATTGTACAGACAATGGCGTCCAGTGGTCAAGGAAGGTTAGGTTGATGTGCACCCGTACGCAGAGGATTCCCATCATTCCGGTGCTCAAAGTGATTTGCCAGGAAACGAGACCGGAATTCTGACCACTCGGTGTTAGGCCGGAGTACTGAATTTGGGTTCCGGGTGGCGATCTCGCCTGCCATTAGTAACTCTCAATCAGGATTAGTTTCAGGCTTTGCAGCTTATCATGCGGTGACAGAGATGTGCCATCTCGCCTCGCCTACCGGCAGATGGAGAAATGCGGTGACATTATCATGTCAATGTGCATATATGTGTTGTCCTTGCCAGATAGATAACTGGTGTCTGTCGGAGTGTATGTCTTGCTTTTACGCTAAGGTTTTCGGCTTTCCGTAGCATCATTTTCCGGCAGGTGGTCAGTGAGAGGTTGTTGAAGAGGATGTCTGTTAGTGCGACTGTGGGGGGATGCTTGCTGGAGTACTTTGTGATGATGATCAGATTGCATTCTCACGCACTCTGTTTTGGTGTTTTATCCCTGTCGACCATGCTTTGGAAGATATGATTGGGCAGAAAGTGCCAATTCCCTCAAGATTGTTAATTCGTCCTTTCGATGAGGACAGCCTAAGGAATCATGGGAGCGTCAATACGAGATTAGGGCAAGTAAAAAACCAATTAATTATGGAATGGGAATGGAATGAAGTACTACGACTAGTCATCACAATGGGGAGTAACATAGAGTAGTAACGTGGTGATGTTACTAGTCTATGTTACCACCTTCACAGTGGGGAGTAACATCATTGTGGTGTCATATAAGATCTTATTTATTGCACTATAGACTCATTTTGTCTTGATAAGTGTGATGTTACGGTAACTAGCTAAGTTACTCCAAACACCTCTCTCCTCATTAACTACATGCCACCTAAGCAAAATAATCTTGAGATGTGTGATGTTACTAGCTAAGTTAGACTAGTCACAATGGGGAGTAACTTAGACTAGTAACATGCATACCTTCATAGTGAGGAGTAACATGTGTGTAGTGTCATATTTAATAGGTTATATACTCATCTTGTCTTGAAATATGTGATATTACGGTAACATAGCTAGTTACCACAACCATCTATCTCCTCATTAATTACCCGCCACATCAGATTTTTTGCCTATGTGACACTGATGTTACTCCTATGTTACTCCCCATTGTGACTAGTCTTACTCCCATTGTGACTAGTCTACTAGGATACTGTGTCAACTCAATTTCAGTGCTGATATCAAATTCGTAACTTTCATGGTTTCAGATCACTAAATTCACCTGTGGCGGGTTCGTGATGGGCCTCCGGTTCAACCACGCGTCGGCGGACGGCATGGGTGCCGCGCAGTTCATCAAGGCCGTCGGCGACATGGCACGGGGCCTTCCCGAGCCGACGGTGAAGCCGGTGTGGGACAGGGAGAAGTTCCCAAACCCGAGCATCAAGCCAGGCCCTCTCCCGGAGCTCCCCGTGCTGGCGCTGGACTACATCGTGCTCGACTTCCCCACCACCTACATCGACGGGCTCAAGACCCAGTACAAGGCGCACAGCGGCAAGTTCTGCTCCGGCTTCGACGTGCTCACGGCCAAGCTCTGGCAGTGCCGCACCCGGGCGCTCAACCTGGAGCCCGACGCCACGGTGAAGCTCTGCTTCTTCGCCAGCGTGCGCCACCTGCTGAAGCTCGACGCCGGCTACTACGGCAACTCCATCTTCCCCGTAAAGATGTCCGGGACCAGCAAGCAAGTGTTGGAGTCGTCGGTGATGGAGGTGATCGACATGATCCGGGAGGCCAAGCAGAGGATGGCGGTGGAGTTCTTCCAGTTCGCCAAGGAGGAGACGCAGCAGGACCCATTCCAGATGACCTTCAACTACGAGTCCATCTACGTCTCCGACTGGAGCAAGCTCGGCTTCTCCGACGTGGACTACGGCTTCGGCCCGCCCATGTTCGCCGGACCTCTCGTCAACAACGACTTCATCGCATCCGTCGTCATCCTCAAGGCGCCGCTGCCGCTCGACGGCACCAGGATCCTCGCCAGCTGCGTCACCAAGGAGCACTCCGAGGAGTTCTCCCGCGGCATGAAGCAAGACCTCCCTGAGCTCTTCTCTCGCTAAGCCAGCACCGAGAAAACCTTCGCATGGATCATGGCGAGACAGAGCTGCTGATACACTTGTGTGATTGATACTATATTGTCGCTGTTGTTGTATTTGTGTCTGTTCTAATGTACTACTGCTTCTGCCGGTTTTATTTATTTTTCTACCTCCATCTTCTTCAATATGTTACTGTTGTAGAATCTAGGCAGCTGATTTGATCTTCTACAGTTGATACGAGACAATAAGAATGATGTATACTCTGTTACCGCTCTATTTGATTATTGCACATATCAGGGTTCTCGTGCTGTCATCCACACCCTCTCTTATCCATGCAAATGACATCATATAAAATACTCCATATTCTTAACTTTAAGAAACCACTAACATGATTAATGTTCTGTATCACCCTTGACATAGTCGTGACGACTGACGAGTTCTTCAATTAGATTAATGTTGACATGTCTTGACCATGGATTTGGTTACCGGGACCGTGGGTACCGTATGGTAACCGAAATTCTCGGTCCCTCTATTAACTGAGTTTACCGGGCAAAAAATACCGGACCATTTAAATTTAGGCAAAATTCTTTCTCCCAAGATTGAGTTTGATTTTTTTACGTTTTGAAATTTGAATTTCAAATTTGGTCTGAGAATCTCGTCCCAAGATTTTTTCCGGCCGGGTAACCAAATCCTTGGTTTGAAAACTTTTTTATCGGTAATTGCCACATTGTTGTCACATAATTGTCATACCATGCGCTAATTGGGTTTTCGACTAAAAGAAAATGGTTGACATTTTCTACACCAGTCATTTTATATCGATTTACATAATTTACATGATACTGCTTTTTGTGGAATGATACCATCTTTTGATTGTTGGAAAAACTTCAAAAAACACTCTCTAACTATGAAGATAATTGCATTGTCTAAGAACTTGTAAAGAATTTTTAGGTAACTATGCATGATTAATTATCATGGTAACTCTTTATTGTTAATCAAGCAATCATGATAATGTAATGGGATCTAATTTTGAATACCTCATCGAGACTAACACACCGGTGTAAGCCATCATCGAGACGATTTTAAAGGTGTAAACATACCGCTTATCAGATAACACTTTAGGAAAAAAAATCATTTTGAATTTTTAGATTTAGCAATTACTGTGATCTCAGATTACTGTGCTCTCTCTATATGGTAAAAGGGCATGCATGCAAATAGACGCGGAATACTAATTTGCATAGTGTGATGATTACATTTTTTCTTAATTATTTGATGGCCTTTACAACACAATTGTTTTAGCATGCTACCACGACATCATCATCCTTTGTTTTAAAATTAAAAAAAATCAACTACTAATCCGATTGACTTTTGTTTTCACAGTAGGCTCTAATCATGATGAAATAATCGAAAGTAAATCCCTCTTAACATGTTTCAACAACTTTTTATTTCGACAACCAAATTATTGACTCTTAGTTGCTAGATTATACACTATTTAGTAACAAAAAAAAATCATGCTTGTTATGTTCCTGTACGTCATTCTACATCGTTACAAAGTTGCATGATAATACTTTCTATTGAATGATATCATCTCTTAGTTATTGTTAAGACTATGATACCCACTCTTTTAACTCTCAAAAACATTGCAATATCTAAAAACATGTATAAATTTGTCTGACAACTATGCACTGCGATTGAGGCAACTGCACATTGTTAATTTGGCAATTACAATTTTTAAGAATGTTTACGGGTGCCACGCACAAATTCATCGAAACTTAGGAACATCAGATCTTTTTTCGAAACACTCGTCAATGCGACGCAACGATACACATCGCTAATCGGATTAACGATTTAGGATAAAATCATTTAAAATTTCTGATTTAGCAATCAGCGCGATGATATTAGCGATGAGATGGCAGATTCTGCACGTATGCATGTGCTATGTCGTGTAAGGGGAATTTCGCAGTGGAGAGACCTCGCACAGTAAGGCTATTTGAGCCATGTGCCCCACTATATAAGAAGGTTAAACTCTCTCTTAACTAGCAGGCCCGTCTCCAGAAATTTGGGGCCCCAGTGCGGAATGTAAAAAATAAGCCCTAAAATTAATGTAAATCCTAACACGGCATGCCGGTATGTTTAGCCTTGCACGACTGCGACATCGGGCGATCGAGACATGGAGATCGAACTTTTAATTTGAGTGCACTTAGCAAACCAAAATTTATTGAATATTAAAAAAAAACTTCTATTTTGAGACGTTGTGGAGATCAAACTAAACGGGAGAGTAGATTGCGTGATGGGGTAATTTTTCTAAGCCGCAACAGCGCGTGTGGCGCGGGCTGCACAAAAGAACGAGGGGAAAGGTTGTGCAATATCAACGGATAAACATCATCTAGAAAAAGGGAATATACATCGTCATGCAAAAAAGAAAAAGTAGATGCCGTTAGATGGGCCCTGTCGCTTAAGCCCATACGTAGACTGTAGGCCCAGTTAGGTCATCTTCTTCTCACCTATGCCCACTGGACAGAAAGCTTGGATCGAGCGTCCATGGCGTTTCCGTTCAAAGAAAAAAGACGAGGTACGACGCTGCTCTGCTGGGCTGCTGGATCCTGGAGGCAAGGTAAGCTATGGGGCAGGGTAACCTCTCCGCCACCAGAGACCTGGGGCGGCCGCCCCTATGGTTTGTCCTGTGATTTGGGGGCCCCAAAATTTTGGGGGCCCTGTGCCGTCGCACAGCTCGCACGCCCCCGTCGACGGCCCTGTTAACTAGCAATACAAGACTAAATTGTAGTTTTACCTGTTGCCCTACATAAATGAGTCTCTTGAAATTTTTAGATATTTAGTTGGGCTATGGGCCTATACCCTATTAGCAAATTCGATCATTCATAAGGAATATTTTCTATTATGCTTATTTGGTTTGGATGATTAAAAACTTTGCACGTAATCTAATGAAATTTCTCCATTGAGTCATACCACGTGAAACCGTCGAAAACAATGACAAGGTTCAAAGAAAAAAAAGCCAAAACCATGACATACATCTGATCCTTAAAAAAATCTGCGTGGTTTCTGGCATAACCAGACAACATTTATTTAAAATTTCTACGTGAACTCCCAATAATACTAGGGTTTTACACGTAGATTCACCCACTATGCAAAAACCGTATTTTAAAAGATAAAAATTCCACACGAAAAATCAGGATGTACGTATGGACATTCTATATTCGTAGCGAAAGTTTCGCTAAAAAAACATTTTTACTCCCTATGTAAAAAGACAAAATTCCAGTGCTACAAAATGAATTTCGACAAGACTTTTTTTAATCTTTTTACACATAGCACAATATATATATATTTTGTGAAACTCGGTGTGTGAACATAGAATGTCCGGATACACCCGAAATTTTTATTTAGAATGTTTTGACATTTTAAAATCCATTTAAAATCCATTTTTCACGACAAGTGCATATCGAGCTATATAAGCCAAAACACCGTGTCCCAATCTATCTCCATTTTTTTTATTATACAAACCTTATTTAAATCTGGAATCTCAGTCGAACTGTTGTTTCAACATACTCCCTCCGTGCCAAAATATAAGGCGCCCTTAAATTTCGATGGTCAACAACGTACAAGTTTGACCATGATTTGTACTTATAATATATCCACAAAATTAGTATAAAGATATATAATCTTAAAGTATTTTGCAAGACGAATCCAACGGTGCCATTTATACATTTTGAATCGATATAATTTTGTATATATTACTGGTCAAAGTTGTACGTCGTTACCAGCACAAAAATAGCGCGCCTTATATATTTTGAAACGGAGGGAGTAAGATTTTATTTGTTAAGCATCTGGCCTTCGAAAGTTTTGATATTAACACATAGAGAAGAGGAGAGAGAACGAACTTACCCGCCGCCGGCCTCTCCTCCCCTTCCCCGCGCGCCTGAGACTGTGGCCGCCGTGTTACGGCCTAGGGTTTTGTTCGCCGGCGATGTCGGCGCCGCTACCGGGGCGGACGCTCGCCGACGTCGATGCCGACGTGCTGGCCCACTGCGCGCGCCACCTCTGCGCCCGCGACGTCGCCAGCCTCGCCATGGCCTGCCGCTGAAAGTGCATGGTTGCCCCCATGTGTGATTTTGGTAATTAATGACACTCCTTATGGACTAATGTTTACATTGAGATATTCTTATAGATCTTGTCCATTGGAGTTCATGTGTTGGACTCTTGAAGATGGCATGATGACCAATGCTCTATTTAAGGGTTTATATGAAGAATGGTCATGTGTAGAAGATGAAGTGCAAAGGAGACATGAAGACGGAGCTTAGCGAGGCTTTCCCATAATGGGGTATGGGGGAGCATTTGGAGAAGTATTCATCAAGCATGTGCTAGCAAGAGCATGATGACCAATGCTCTATTTAAGGGTTTATATGAAGAATGGTCATGTGTAGAAGATCAAGTGCAAAGGAGACATGAAGACGGAGCTTAGCGAGGCTTTCCCATAATGGGGTATGGGGGAGCATTTGGAGAAGTCTTCATCAAGCATGTGCTAGCAAGCACAATCAAGAAAGGTGTTCCAACTTGAGAGAGTCAAGATCGTCATCATCGAGCTCAAGTGGAATGCGCAAGGCAAAGGTATGATCTTGATAGGTTTTCTATTTTACCGGTCTCATGTTGTTAGTGGGAGACCGGGTTTTAGGATAGACGGCGTACTATCAAGAGGGGTTCTCAAGTGAGTAACTTGATCGCATCTTTGTGGAGAGCTCATACCTTTGCATACTTGGCATATCATCTTTCTTGGTTCTTATTTGGCTTTTCTCCTTGTTGGGTTTTGGTGCTTGTCGTGATCTTCATGACAAGCCCAAGTTCTTCGAAAACGGATTTCATTTGGAAAACTTGTTGCGTTTTCGTGTTGGAAATATTACCGGTCCACCTTCGAGTTAGGGTCCACACCTTCCCATGTGTGATAACACTCGTCGTTACCTTTCCAACGCAATTGGATTCACCTGTTTTGGAGTTCATACGAGAAAGTTATTGCATTTCAGGTTTCACAGTTTCACTGCTTTCTGGCCGGAGTCTCCGGTCTTCTGGACCGGAGTCTCCGGTCCTTGGTTTTCCTCGAGAGTATTTTTCTTGTTCAGCCCCTGGTGGGGGCCGGAGTTTCCGGCCCAGGCCGGAGTTTCTGCCTGTGCTTTTCTCGTCTGGATTTGGTTCACCCCCTGGTGGGGGCCGGAGTTTCCGCCCCCAGGGGGCCGGAGTTTCCGGTCACTAGGGCCGGAAACTCCGGTGTGATATCTGGCTGCAACGGCTCTTTTCTGGGAGGGGTATAAATACCCCTCCACCTACCTCCAGCCAGCAAGCTGAGCCCAGCAACCTTTGCTTTCTCTCTCCTCCATTGTTGCAAGCTCATTTCCTTGATATCTCCCAATCCCTCCACCCAAACTCTTTGATCTTTGGAGGATTGAAGGAGAAGACCTAGATCTACATTTCCACCAATCAATCTCTCCTCTAAGTGAGGGGAACATAGTGGATCTAGTTCTTGGAGTTCTTGTGTGGTTCTCTTCTTTGTTCTTGCTCTCTTCTCCCCCCATAAGCATTAGTTGCTTGTGGTGGGATTTGAGAGTGAAGGATTTGAGCACTTGTGCTCTTACCTTTTGCATTTGGTGCATCGGTGTGCTCTCCACGAGGATTCGTGGAAGTTGAAAGCTTGTGAACTTGTTACTCTTGGGTCTTCGGGCCCTAGACGCCTTTGTGGTGGTTGGACCCTTGTGTGGTCAATTGAAGCCATTCGGGAGCCCCCAATCCCATTGTGGGTTGTGCCTCGGATTGTTGTTGAAAGCCGTTCGGGAGCCCCCAATCCCTTTGTGGGTTGTACCTCGGATTGTTGTTGAAAGGCTCCGGATTCCGCCTCGAAGGAATACCGATAGTGGAAGGTGAACCAAACCTTTGTGGTGCGGTTCATCGGAGAAGAGGGTGAAACCTTTGTGGTTGTTGAACCGTTGTGTCGGTTCACACCTCTCCAACGAGACGTACTCCCTTTCAAGGAGGAACTCGGGAATACTTCCTCGTCTCCGCGTGCTTCGGTTATTTCTATACCGAGCTTTTTACTTATGCACTTTACATTGTGATAGCCTTCGTGCTTGAAGTATTCTATATTGCTATCACCTTGTTGCTTGTCTTGCTTAGCATAAGTTGTTGGTGCACACAGGTGAGCCTAGTTTATTTAGGTTGTTGGCTTGTTAATTTAAACACCTAGTTTTATTCCGCAATTAGCAAGACTAAACCGGAAAAGTTTTATTCGCCTATTCACCCCCCCCCTCTAGGCGACATCATTGTCCTTTCAGCCGCCCGCTGCGCGCCGCCGCCTACTGCGATGCCGTCTGGTACCGCCTCTACAGGTCGGCTCCTTGGCTCCCTTTCCTCTCCCTCTCTCTTGTTTCGGTAATTTCAATTTAGTCCGTCGATACATTCAATTCTTCGCTAGCGCTAGCATAAGGTAATGTTACAGACCGAGTAGGTTTAGTTTATTTTGCGATTGCTCTCCGCAGTATTGGTTGGGAGCTGAAAGGTGGGATCCTAGGGTGCAGAGGCAGAACTTACTGAATATTTAGGGCTGGAGTTTACCAGTGAGGCCCCGCTTGGCATCCATGTGAACTTATACCTCGGTATTAATATGGCCATGGCCCGTTACTTTTGGGAAAGCACATATGGTAAAAAGAAGTACCATATGGTTCGGTGGGAAAACATGTGTCGACCCAAGGAGGCTGGTGGTTTAGGTTTTATGGATAGTAAGACTAAAAACATTGCGCTCCTTTCTAAATGGATTTATAGGTTAGAACGTGGGGATGATGATATTAGCTGCCGTCTTTTGAGAAATAAATATTCACTGGTACAAAATAGCTTATAGCCGCCACCCTATTAATGACGGGCAAAACAAAGCCCGTCACTAATAATAGTCATCAGTGACGGGCAAGACAATGCCCGTCACTGGTAATTGTATGGTGGCTAGCTATGTCAATTAGCAACGACGGACACAATTACGTGCCAGTCACTGCTAATACAGAAACATAGCAGTGACGGGCACTGCTAATATGCCGTCGCTGCTATCACACTGAGGTAACGCGAAAAGACCGAACTGATTCCTAAAAAAAAGAATTAGCAAAAGTAAAAAAAAATGCAATATTCCACGCGCACGACGCCACGACCTCAAGTCAGATCGACCGAGCGCCCACCCCTAATTCCCTTCTCCCTCTCCCCTGATTCGACCTCATCCCTACAACCGCCGCCGGCGGCCGGTCTCCCACACCTCCCCTCGCCGGCGGCCGGTCTCCCCCATCCCCGCCGCCTCTCCCGGTACATCTCCCTCGCCGACCCCGCCTTCCTGCGCCTCCAATCGAGTCGCCTTGCGCGGAACCCTAGCTGCCCCTGCCCGCCGCCTCGGGGAGGCCGACCCGCTCTCCTCCGACGACCCCTCTGCCTCCACGCGTGGCTGGTCAAAATGGTTCCTCCTTTTCTTCCCCCGCCGCCTCTCCGATCTCCATCTATCGGCCAGGTCCGCCGTTGACGCTTCCCCGGATCCTACTTCCTTTATGCTTCTTCTTCGTGTTTCTACCACAATACTCTGAATCTGTTAATGGCGTTGTCTTATTTTACAGGCACGGTTAATGGCGGCGTCGATCTGCAACTTCCCCTTGCCACCCGGAAGAATCCCCTGCCAGTACGTGTGATGAAGTCCTAACCAAGCTGCGTCGCCAAATGTGCCCAACATGCTTCCGGATGCTTGAGGCGGCAGTCGCCTCGGGCAGTGGATTGGTGTGAACGAGTACCCTGACATGAGAACACGTAGGTGCGGAAGTGCTGCTTCAACCTCGTCCTAGGGTTGGCAACTTGGTATACACTGAAATCTTCGAGCCTGGGCTCCATGGCAAGGAGGTTAGTAGCGCATTTATCTGGCCACCAATTAGATTTGCGTCCCCGCATTTAATTATTAATCCACCCATCTCCTATTGTCTGTTTTTTCCTTGTTTTTTGTGTGTCTGCGAGATGTAGTTCAAGTTACCATTTTGTTAATCTCTAAATAGTTGCAGTAAGCATGTTTATATTATTGATTTTGAGCTCGTGATTTGAATTTTGTACCACCATCTGCTTGTACCGATGCAATTTCTCTATCAACCTAGTACTGAATTATCCTATAGACCAGTGTGAAACTGTTGACAACAGATGTGCAAATAGATAAATCGATTGTGTTAAAATCTGTAGCTTTCCTTGGCAGACTATCTGAGCATGTAACATGCTTTATCTGTGTTGGATGTCAATGTCTTACAGTATCAGGGGTTGATGGAACTTGCGTTTAAGAACTCACGTGTGAGAAGCTTGCTCTATTTAATGAGGATCGACTAGCATGTAACAACGTATGTATCTAGCTATCCTATGTGCAAGTTGCACAGGTCCAAGAATTGATCAAGGCATCAGCTAGCTAGCTTGTGGAATCAGGCTGCACATCAAGCTAGCTTTGCACGGCGTGTATTCTGGAGGAGTTGATCTAGTACCTGAGTCGATTAGCCTCACGACTTGTGCTCAGCGTGGCTTCACCCAATGGTCAACCTCGACAACTCTTGGTAAAAATAAAGCTGAGCCTGAGGTTAACATTCTCTGTTTTCCTGTTAGTTCCATTATAAACAGATTTCCTCAGTCTTCTCTACTGCTTCGCACTTCCAGTGTCTTCCAGGTTACATCTGAGCTATTATAACCGGTAACTTTTCATGATTTTTAACAGGTGTGAGGTGCCGCTCTCCACTATGGAAAATCATCAGTCCCGGATGGTCATCGTATCATTCCAAACCCAAAGATATTTCGTGAAATATTGTCAGGATATTATTCAACAGCACCTTTTGATCTTTGTCACCACATATGGTCAGGGTATTATTGGATGTATAATGCGTCTAAATGGATTACTAGTAGAGATTCAGATAAGGTACGTTGGTATACAGCAACCAGTTTAGAGACCTGATTAGAGAATTGGACAGACTCTGCAACATGCATCTGTAGTCCAGATTAATTGCAATAGAGGTTCATGGACAATTGTGCACAGTGTGTGTAATACTACCATGGAATATAGCTCTGTTAGGTTATATCAAGTGTTGAGTAGTTATGGCAAATCTCCAGGTGTGTTGATGTATGTATGATGGCTCGACCTTGTAGTTCTATTGCCTCTAGTTATTGTCACTGCCTATTTGTTCTGATTCTAGGGTTAATTGTTCTTCTTTAATAAGGTCATATGTGTGATTAACTTTATCATTAGCTAGCTAGTTTGTTTGACACGTGAGATAGCAGTCAACACCATACTGAATTTCCTTCAGTTTTCTTGTAGTGTCAAAGAATGGAGATGCACAAGTAGCTAATGATCCTGTGGACTATGAACTGGATGCCTGGACATATCGATGTGGCTGGCACCATTGTGGGAATATTTTTGGAGTGTGCTGTGTGTTTTGGATTGTCGTATGTGTGATGTTAATGCCACATTGTAATTTGTAATTTTGATCATGCAATTTACAGGTTCTTATATCATCGTGTTATCTGTGTAAATATTATGTCATATTCGATTATGTGAACGTTGTGCTATCTGGAATATAAGTGGAAAATGCATTTAATTTTTTTATTACCGAAATGAATACCAGTGACGGGCAGGATAATGGGTCTGTCACTAGAAAACTGCATGTTATTGGGCCTTTGATCAATACTAGTGACGTGCTGTTCTGTTCTGCCCGTCACTGCTAAGCATATACTAGTGACGGGCAGCTGCTCGTCACTAGTAACTAAGTACCAGTGACTGCGTACTAGTGACGGGCGGCTTGCCTGTCACTAGTAAGCTTTTTGGGCCCGTCACTGGTAGGCTATTCTGCAGTAGTGATTGTAATGGTAATGGCAGTTTTTTTTAACTCGGACCCG
The DNA here is from genome assembly GCA_947311845.1 of Poa pratensis. NCBI lineage: Eukaryota > Viridiplantae > Streptophyta > Magnoliopsida > Poales > Poaceae > Poa > Poa pratensis. Next base: position 19,097,988 of record CAMZMU010000108.1, on the reverse strand, counting down.
AGTGGGGCATCTCAGTTTTGGAAAGGATTGCATTCCATTAAAAAATGGGTGAGAAAAGGCCCTGCCTATATTCTTGGAGATGGTAGGAAGGCACGGTTTTGGGAAGATGTGTGGCTAGGTGAAGTTCCTTTGAGATATCAATTTCCAAACCTGTTCTTGTGTTGTGAACAGCAGGGGAAGTCTGTGAGGGAGGTTTTGGCGGGTGGGGATGCTAATTTGACTTTCCGAAGATCTTTTGGTGCGATTGAATGTGAAGAGTGGGAGGCTTTGGGTAACCTGTTGCGGGATGTTACTTTAGATGAGGAGGGGGATAAAGCAAAGTGGGCTTTGTCACCCAAGGGAGATTTTTCTTCAAAATCAATTTATAATATGATTTTGTTCTCCGGGGTGAAGGATGTGGGGATTATGGAGATGTGGAAATCTTTTATGCCCCTTAAAATATTTTTTTTTACCTGGATGTGTTTGCGGGGGCGCATTCAGGTGAAAGTTGAATTAACCAAAAAAGGTTGGACTGGTGGAGTGGATTGTAAAATGTGTGGCGAAGCAGAGACTATGAATCACCTTCTTTTTGGCTGTCCCATCTCTCACTTTACTTGGTGGCTAGTGAGAGAAGCGTTGGGCTGGATCATTACTCCTACTACTATGATGGACTTTGAAATGTGTGGCATTGGAATGCCAGGTCGAAAAACTAATTTGGTGGGCTGGATGGTGTTTGGGGCTTGTGCTTGGGCGATCTGGACCTGTCGCAATGATTTTGTTTTTGAGAGCAAAATTCCTTCTTCTTCTTTGCAGGTCATCTACAAGGCGGTCTCCTTCCTGTCGCAGTGGCTGATGCTGGTGCCGGCGAAGCTTAAGGAGGAGGCCACGGCGGTGCGAGATAAACTGAAGCACAAAGCTCGGGAAATGCAACTCATCTGCTCGTGCCGTCAGGGAGTCGGGTGAAACCTGAAGTTTAGCTGGTTGTTTTGAGACCCTTGGTTGTTTCTGTGCTTCCCTTGTAATATGCAAACTTGCCGGTGGTGCTGTGGGGTGCGTTTTCTTCGCATCCTGCTTCTGGGGTTTGATTGGTGGTTAGGTGGTGTCTTTATTTTCTGTGTGCGTTGTGTAAAAACGACTTTGTGAGCTTTATTAATAAAGCTGGGCCGATGGCCTCTGTTCGTAACTTATACCTCGGTATTCTGCTTATTAGGGTATCTAACCAGTCTCGAATGAACCCCTAGTTATTTTTTCCCTTCTCACAGTCTGTTTAGGTTAAACACAAGTATCTTTACAAAATCACAGCTGGTCTCAAGCCTTCACCCATAAATTCCAGAACTTTATACATAAGATCAAATTTCACAGAAATAGTTTGATGAAAAAGGCAGTGTCAAACACCAAATACTACAAACAGAGCAACCATCAAAAAGAGCAGAGGAGAGCAACTGAAGGGAGCCGGCTTGGAGACCTAGTCCTTCTAGCTTGGGACCAGTTTGCTCCCCTCTTTCAAATCCCAGAACGTGGATGATGGAGATGGGAGTCGGTCACATCGTTGTCGCTGCATTGGAACCCTCATCTTCGTCGCCACCGCCGGTACGCGATGCAAATTCTGCTTCTGTGATCTCATTCCTCTCGCTGCTTGCAGCAGGTCCTCGTCACCGCCACTGCTCCGTTGAGCGTGTTCCTGTTGTCGCAGGTGTCCCTCCGTCGAGCGAGTTCCCGCCGCCGTAGCTGCCGCTCCTTTGAGCTTGCTCCCCGCCGCCGGTTTCTTCCCCCCCCCCCCCCCCCCCCTCTCTCCATGGATTTTAGTCGTGACATGGACTGGTCCATGAAAATTTTCGGAGTTTCGTTGCGAAAATGGGGGACGAATAAAACGTTAATGGGGAGTCAGTCGACTTTCTGGTATTGATCGGGAATTCTTACGGCAGCAAGAAATACGGTGGTTTTAGGGTCTAAACTTCGTAGCAGTAGATTTATTGGGATGCACTGAAAGGGAGAAGCTCCTATTATGTTTTATATACATTCATCTCCATTGTTGTATTTATTGGCTGGCATTTGATATAGGCAACTATCAGAGGTTCGTCGGTCCATGGATTTAGTTGGACAAACCTTATAGCTTTATTAGTTTTCTCAGTTGTTGGGATTGCAAGCTGCATACTTATCGATCTTGTGATTTATATGTATGCAGCAAAGTAGAATATTTCAAGCTTGGAATAACAGTGTGGCATTATGGTGTACTCCCTCCGAGTCGTAATTTAAGTGTTCTTTGACTTTAGGACATTGGCATAATTTTCAAGGTGTCAGTTTAATCATCAGTCTAATCTATAAATGTAGTCTCACATAAATAAAGAGATACGGTATCGGACATGCAAAGGTGGGTGCTTCATTTAGCATTTGAGGTACTTGAACTTATGAACCCTATGAAAGTATGTTCCATGATGAAGTCAAGCACCCAACTTGCATGTTCATTTTTTTCCTAAAAATAATCATTGTTATGAACGTATGTTCGAGGATGAATCTAGTAATATAATTTGATGCTGTCATTGCTAGTTATTCTTTATTTATATATACTAAAACCTAGAAAAAAATACCGGTATAATTCGAAAATGACCTTGTTGTGATTTTGTTGGAGTAGCTTTTTCAAATAAAAGTAGTTTTTGTAGTTCAAATGGATGACGTAGTTCTGTTGGTGGAGGATTTGTCTATGAACTTTTTTTATAAGTTCTATGAAATTTTCAAGTGATAGACGTCGAATGTTTCATTTTCGCAGATGCCACTTGATATCATTCATGCTCATTTGTCCCCTCTGATGCTTTGCAGCAAGTTTGCTGTTTCTGTGAGTTGATCGAGCTCACATAAATTCAATGTTCAAACTTACAAACTATGTACTGTTTTGAGAATTTGGAATTGACACATGTATGATGTATCTGGCTGATCACTTATTTATTGCTTCATGACTATTAAATGCTTAGGGAGCAATGGCCGTTTCAACAAGTACCTCGTGGAGCTTTGGGGATGAGAGAACTGTACATATGGAGGAACACTGAAGTACATCAAATGAAATTTGTCGATCCCTCATCATGTATTTATGAGCTACATGACGCAGAGCCAACACCAAGCCATCTAATGCTTGATAGGAACAGTGTTTGGTTCTCTCAAGTGAGTGAAATGCAACTGTGTTTAGCAGATTTGCTCTTCTGGTTAAGTACTGCAGATTGGTGCAGTATCAAAAGTTTATTTTGTGCTAAGCAACACATGTCATGCAATTTCTTCCGTGCAGGGCCCAATAGCCAAAAGATTGAGGCTTGGTTTGCTGGACATGGAATTGGTGGAAACCTACAGGTCTCATAGTGCAAGGATCACCTGTATGAGGTAAGCGTAAAGAAAATAACCATTGCTTTCTTTAGACATTTGTAGACCTTGTTGGTCAGCATATGTATAGTTCAAATGTTTTTTTTGTCGATTTCATGTACTTGTAATCATTGAAACCCTGTGGCGCGATCAACGGATGACCACTGAATCCTTTTATTGTTCCAAGAATAATAAATCGAAATTTTGTGCTACTGGATATTAAGATTTAGGATCCATTCCCGCTTGTTGTTGGCAAAAGATTCTTAAAACTTAAATGAATAAGATTTCTGAATTTTAGCGATGATTCATGACTATGGTGATCTAGATTTCATTATCCAAGAAAGCACATTGTGTGTATGATATCTTCAGACATTTGAGGTAGTATTTGCATTTGCTTGTGTCTGACACTCACATCAACACACATTATATCTATGATATCTTCAGAGTTTTGAAGTAGTATTTGCATTTGCTTGTGTCTGATACTCACATCAACGTTCAGGTAGAACTGCGACTTGTTTAGCTAACGATAATTTGAAAACGTTTTAACCGATGACATATCAAACGATCTGTGATTATGAAGCTATTTAGGAACTCTAGCCAGTTATGAAGTACTACAGGCTCCCTACCTCTTGCAGTTATTCCATTTCTACGTTCTTGGTCCATGTCAGCGAGGGCTTTTTATAATGTTCATTTTGTGTGCACCTTATGTTGGGTATAGTAGGATGTTATGACTTATGACATGTTATTTGGTGCAAAATGACCTCATCTGACTTCTAATACATTAGATTATGTTTGGTTCTAGCCCAAGCTTGCCTTACCAATTTTTTTGTGATTTGGATGCCCATGAATTGATTTACTCTTGATTTACCCGAAATAGCGCTGCATGGAAATCAGCAATCCATGTGCCCGAACCTTGATTTACTCTTTTGTCTTTTTTGTTTTTCCATTACGTTTGCACATGTTTCTATGTGGGTTTCATATCTAGCCTACCCCAACTTGTTTGGGACAAAAGGCTTAGTTGTTGTTGTTTGGATGCCCATGAATTGGCCAACATTGGCGAGAAAAAAGAACTAGAGCGGGCAAAGAGCCATTGGCATGCAAAAAATTGGCAACAATTCAAATAAAGACCACATTTTTGGTCATGACCAATAAATTGGTAATTTGAGCTTTGGCACCATCCAAACACATCTTTAATCTTGCTTTATCTTTGGTTCCTTTTGTCAGACAAATAGGTAGCTTCACTTCAGTCCCATTACCTGGTTATATCTTCGGATTTTGTAGATTTGTTTCTGTGTCACTTCTTGGTGATAATATCTCCTTACTTCGTTATTGTCTAGGATCATAGTGATAATATCAGTTTGTTACTGTTTTCTTCTTTCGTAGCAGAGGGAATTCTTGTAAATTATTTGCATGATCACTAATTGGTTTTTATTTGGAATATAGTATCCTCATTTCACAATTTCAACTTTTTTTGTACTGTTCTGTTTGTGCATGGATTTCTCCCTAATTCCTATATTTTTTCTTCATTTGTGCGGTATAATTATTGTGCTGTTGTCCCTATAATTGCTGAAAGTCACAGAGATAGGAATCTCTTCAGTGTTATTTGATTCATTTTGCAGATTATTCCCACTAATTGACACCCCGTTGTTTCGAAGTGATGCACATACGAATGAAAATGCATTAGTCACTTCAAGCGCAGATAGAACAGTCCGTCTTTGTTGGAAGGTACCTCATTTCGACATTATAGTACCATGTTGATACAGCATGTACATTCTTTTGTGAGAATGTAACATGACCATTCCATGATCATCACTGACTTTTTACATGAGTTAAGAGATACTTAAAAAAAAGAAGCTAACGGCTATTACTTAGTGTCATTTCCTGTAGAAAGTACGGAGTAGTTACTAAGATCATACAAGCTTTTGAAAAGAAATTTAGTGTCAGATGGATATTGGTTCCTCTTTGCTCCTGTCAAATTAAATAAACGTGTGCTTCTCTTTTTCTTTCCTGTGTCTACTAATGGCTTTGTTAGTAGTTACTGAGGATGACATTGTGAATCAGGCACTGTACAATCGAAGGGGAGATGCACTACATAGAGCCCTGCGGATTGGAGTATTTGGTTGGTTCCAATACGGAGTTTATATATGCCGACTGTAGAGGTGCAGCGCAAGCAAAAATACGCTTTCATCCAATTTTACCTCAAATTGGACATATATGCCCCTGCAGACCCTCTTTTTTCCTCAATTGTCCTCCCCCCGGTTCTCTTCCCTCCTGTAACACGGGCTTCCTTGTCCCATTCGCCTGTCTCAATCTCCATACTCTGGCGCATTGCACGTTTCCATGGGTCTCATCCTTTTCATACACGTCATATGGCTAAGTACTCGTTGAGAATCGCCCTGATCTGATGAACAAGGAGCGAGGGACGGCGAACCTGCAGAGACAGCAAGGTGAGCGGGAGAGAAGGTGGTGAGGAGTGGAGACACATGCACTGTTGTCCAGCATGAGTGGAACTCATACGTCCATGGCATGCTTACAAATATGGCAACTCTGCAGAGGCATTTCGTGAAATCGAAACTTTGCAATGTCATTTATAAAATCTGGGCAATTTACAGTCTACATCTTTCAAATAACGCAATGCTTAACTAATGTCTTCTGTTCTAATAGCGCAACTGTGGCGGGGTATGGTTTGTAAAGGGTACATCTAACTTCTTTTCTTGCATAGACACAACTGTAACACTCAAATTTCACCAGCAGATAGATGAAAGCATGAATGTGAAGATTACTTCTGACTTTTTCATACTCTTTAATTCCATCTTGTCCATTTGCAATAAGCTTTATATCTTAATCCCTGACACGAGTTTTTTTTATTGTGGTTTTCATATATTTGAATTTTCTTTTGGTGTAACATACGGTTAACATCTGCATGATTGGCTTAACTTATTTCCGCATGTTTATGGCTTACAGTCTCATTTAACTTGCATAATCTGAATGTGTTCCTTGCATGACTCTAATTAGGCTGCATTTTTGTCATTTGATGAAAAGCTGTTTTTTAACAGTGATTTTGACCTTTATATGTAGGGCCATTCACGCTGCTACAAGGGCCATTCAGGACCTGTCACTGCTCTGGCTGACAAATTGCTTGGTGACGGTGAATTTAAAGTGCTTGCAACTGGTGGCGAAGACTGCACCGTTCGCCTCTGGTCTATGAATACAAGAGCAAAAAAACACCCTCTAGTATCAACTTTGCATGGACATGAAAAAACACTCTCACTTTTGTCCGTTGCTTGGTACGTATCGTAAAAGTTTCTGAATGAAACTTATTCAACTATTTAGTTAGCTAACTTTTTTGGCAAGTGCACCATTTATAAGACTGGAATGCATTTCAATGGCTTTTATTAGGTTCCTATGCTGTTGCCTGAACTTCCATATTCTGGACTTATGGGCATGGCAGTGCCACACAAACTTAGGAAGTTTTTACACTTCAATCTTTTTTTTCAGCATTTCCGTTTGTTCGATAAAATTAGTCATACATAGTGGAGCTATTTACTAGTTGGGTTAAAACGTAATAAATCATTCTTTTCACTATTTATTGAGCTTCTTCTTTGCTCTTCAGGCATAAATCCTCCCTGTTGGTGAGCAGTTCCAAAGATACAAAGGTAATGGAACATCGGTTTAAATCTGTATTTGAGCTATTCCATCACTAAACCTCAGTAGCATATTTAATATCTTGGGATAGCCATTTGATGCTCATGGTAATCTCTTTTTTTGTATCTTTTCATATTGTTATGCTGCATCATAGGTGAAAGTATGGGACACAATGGCACCTCCCTCCAGTGTCTCGTCATCTTGCGTTGGGCGTACACACCTCAACTCAAGTGGTCCACCAATTGCAATTAAATGCTATCAATCCCTGTGTTACATTGCTTCTGGATCCGAGGTAACAGCGATTGACTTGAGGACAATGAAGAAGGTTTCTGTTCTTGCACATGGCAACCAAAGAATACTTTCTTGCGAAATGCTGCCTTCTGAATGGTTAATATGCACTGGCATAAAAGACAAGTAAGCTCACAATATCTATACAATAGTAGTTTCCTCATGCTTCTAGCTTTGGTTGCATTGCAAAACTTCGATCATTATTTGCTGGACAGGGCTCTTTTGTGGGATATTCGCAAGTCTCAAGAACTCGCAAACACGTTGCAGAACTGCATTCAGATGGTCCTGTGACGTTGCTTCACTTGGATCCATACAAGGTAGTGACGGGAGCCCCATGGGATGGCGAGGTCCATGTCTGGGAAACCCAGACAGCCACTTGGTGAACACATTGAGTTGCAACAATCCCGTTAAATCAGCTGGGAGGAGCACATTGTCAGCCATGGCTGTCGGCGGGTGTAGAATTGTCACCGCTGGGAGTTCTACCCAAGGCAACCTGTTGCACTACCAAGACTTCTTGAGATCCTCGGTTCCTGTAGCTGTACCTGGCGAGGGGGTTTCCAAGTTCTGGGGACCTCAAGAATATGACGATGAAGACAGTGAGGATGATGACTAGCAGAATTTCTCACTAAGCAACAAAAGGTAGCATTGCATACAAGATGAGATTTTGAGAGCATTGTCCTTATGCTAAGCTCATGCACATCTGTCTCTTAGCCACACTACGCTAAGGTTTAAGTTCAAGAAGTGAGCATCTTTGTCAAATGAGCATTTGTGCTTGAAGGCATAACAAGCTACATACATCAACACGAGGCTTCGTATTTTCGATTATCCAGCCACCACTGCTTACACAAAGGCTCATCTTGTTCTCTTCACCATAGAATTACAATAACTGCTGTGAAGCAGCTATAGAAGTAGGGAATATATGTAGAAGTCCAGTAGCACATGTGTTGTTGTCCTTCCTATTTTCCAGATTTTGCTGAGAATCATATTACCATTTTAAGCTTTTTTCACAGCTCATGAAGCATACCCCACAAGTATAAGTTATGCTCATATGCAGCATGCAAATTCAGATACTAGACATGCTGCAGTTCATCCCTATCCTCAAGGAATGTATTAGATGTGATCATGTGAACCAGTTCATTTTTTATCCATTCACTTCTTGCACTGGGACACCTTGTCAGAAGCTTGATGGCCCCAATTATTGTAACCAATGATTACGACAAAAATAAGTCGGATGCTTAGTACTTTCATAGATCTGAAAATTGTTTTTTGAGAAACTATCAAACAAAACAGTACGGCCATTATAGTGCCTATTACCCAGCGCGCACGCGTGAAGCGGTGATGGCGTCCAGGCGTGAACCGACGGCGCCGCCGGCCTGATCTCCTCCCTCCGACGTCCTCTCCGGCAGCCGAGACCAGATCCGGCCACCTCTCAGCGCCCTCCTTCCACACATCGCCGCGTTATGTAGGGGCGTGGCTTGCCGACGCTGCTGCTCCCGGAGGTTCCGCCGGCGTCCCATGGCCGCCGAGCTCCCGTCACCCGCCATCCTTCCTTCAAGCAAAGTTCCGCAGTCGTCCCCGTCGCCTTCCCCGCGCCCTGCCGTGTCCCAGTAGGAGGAGGCGGTCCCGGAGTCACCGTCCGGGCTGCAACGCGCCGCCAAGCGGGTTCGGGTGTCCCTGGCTCCGCCGGCAATGGGCCACCCCGTTGTGGTTGGCGCGATGCTGGAGGCCCCCCCTGTGCCCGCATCCGTTGCGCTCCCTGGGCCGTTCGCGCCAGCTCCGTCGGCCACCTCCGCCGCCGCGCTGGCCGCCATGGACTCGGCGTCCTCCGACCTATCGCGGCCTCCTGCAGCTGCGGTTGCAGCTTGCAGCTCGGGTCCTTCTGAGACCGCGATGGCAGCGGTCTCGCTGCGCCCTCCCCCGCCCCCGCCGGCTGTCGTCCCGGCCGGCTTCTCTCCTCGCGTGGTGCTGCTCCCCCCGGAGCCGCCGCGCCCCAAGCTCCGTTCGGTGGTCGTCGGCGACCTCGGCACCTTGGCCGCCGGGCTGGTGGAGTCGGAGGCGCAGCAGGAGTCTCCGCTGGACCCGTCGGAGTTGGAGGATGATGCGGTGGGTTGGCAGGTGGTCTGTAACAAGCGGCGTCCATCTCCTTTGCTGCCGCCCCGCTCTCCTTCTCGGAGAGGTGAAGACCGCGCCATGGCTTTCCGGCGGAAGCTGCGGGGTAAGTGCTTCCGCTGCTTCTCTCCCGACCATCGTGTGGCAGACTGCCATGGCAAGGTTCGGTGTCTCGGCTGTAGCCGCTCCGGCCACCGGGAGCGAGATTGCTGGCAACACCAGAAGCCCAGCCAAGCCGACCTCTGCCCCGGGTCGCCTGCTGCTGCCGGGTCGCCTGCTGCCGGTCCGCGCCGTCCTCTGGATCGGTCGTGGGCTTCTGTTGCTGCTCCCCCTTCTCGAGTGCAGCCGATGACCAACCCTGGGTCGGCTAGTCTGGTTGCTGCTCTTGATGCAACGAGTTTGCGGGACGAGCTGCGGGGGTTGATCGAACCCCAGCTTCGAGAGATGACCACATCCCAGAGCAAGATAGAGGAGTCTGTGCAGGGGTTGTTGATGCGTCTTCGGAGTCTGTTGGAGCGGGCAGAGGAGGCTCTGGAGAGGCTCTCCTTACCATCGGCTGTGGTGCAGGTGGAGCCAACACCACCTCCTGATTGCGCTGACAGCGAGATCGTGCCCTTTGGTTGTGATCTTCCCACAGCCAAGCAAGCAGAGCATAGGCGGGCGGAGCCACATGAAGAGGTGCAGGAGTTGGTTTCCTCGGCCCCAACCTTCATAGAATCCATCACCGCTCGCATCACCGCTCCTCTGCTATATGCGGCTCCATCAACGCCGGCCACACCGATCAGGCGCCGCCCCAGAAAACCTGACCCGATGCCCACTCGCTAGGTCAGCGTTCGGCGGGCTGTCACATCCATGGTGGGGTTGAGCACGGTTGAGAAGGCACGTCGTGTCCTACGCAAGAAATGGGGGCTGCCGGCGGAAGACGAAGCGAAAGGGGATGCCACAGAGGAGGTGCGGCAGCAGTGTTTCATGGACCTCTTCAAGAATCCGAAGACGGCGCTGGAGACGGAGGCGGCGAGGGCTCTGTTCAGCAGAGTGGGGTCTTCAAGATCCGTGGTCTCCAAGACTGCCGGGAGACGGGCTACCCCAACGACTGCGGCCCGGGCTGCCCGCGCAGCTGAAGATCTGGAGTTGGAGCCGCTTGTAGAGGCGCTTTCTCGCGAGAAGTTGTCCTTAGAGATTGGCAGCCTTCGCTGTCATTCTTGTTGTTGTTTTTCTCTCTGTGTTTTTGCTAGATCCTTCCTAGCGTGTAACTGAACTACTTTCTATCCTCTAAATTTATTTGGTAGAACACCTGCCGTTAAAGCTTCAAAAAAGAAACTATCAAACTAAAGAACCGTGGAGCACGACGTAAAAGCCTATTATTTCTCTGTTTTGGCTAAGTACTGCAGATGGGAAAGCAACAATGTATATTATCTCATTATTTGGTGATCGCATCAAACTGGTAAATCAGATAGTTTAAAAGTCACATTATGAGGTGACCTAGAGATCGCGATTTTACCATATTTCACAAAATATGCAGAATACTTTACCTTGGTCTAAGTCATAGCAGAAGGGGTTTTGGCCTGTAACCTTTAGAGGGGTGGTCATTCATATTGCACTACCACTGGTTGGTTAAATCCAAACTCATCCAAATTTGTACTGATTTTGGGCTGGATTTATTTCTTCTTATCAATAAAAAATATCCTAGGTTCAAGTCACGCTTCAGTGTGAATACTATCAATCCAGCACAATTAATTGTATATTTATATCCAGTTACAATGTCAAACATAGTCACTGGAGATAATAGAGGACTCCCACTCATTTAACATGCAGTACATTGAAGTCAGCATGTCACAGTCCAAGTTGCCAATGCAAGTGTTTCCACACACGGTTCTATTGCTAAGGACAGAGGTGAGTCTCTATTATGATTATAATCCTTTATCTTCTCCGTGGAAAAATCGTTGGTGTGACCAAATTCTCTTTGCTTTTCTTGCGCCTACTGTAAGCAGTTGACATTTGAGTTAGTAAGTTTATGTGGTGCATTTATATGTGCAAATCTTTAATTTAGCAGTGGAACCGATTGTCTTGTTGCACATGTAATCTTGAAGCTGATTGGCACGGGAAAGTATTAGGTTTACTTCCTACTAGGGTTGCTTAAGCTATTAATTCATACCATCCTAGATGTCAACACTGTCGTTTCTCGTGCGTTCCAAGTAAGCTTGAGAATTAACCATCTGCCAGTTTTGAGGTATTACACTTTTTCTCGGTAAGATTTCCCACATGTTCTTTTGTTAAAAAAGGAATAATTTGAGAGAATTGTAATTTTCCTATTCTGCTGGAGCATGGATTTGTTTTAGTATCTGCACCGTGCTTCGTGCTAATAGTATATAAAAGGCAGTATCCTGTTTGAGGAGTGCTCTTGATTGAGAATGAGAGCAAAGCTCCACATAAAGACAGAAAGTTACTTGCCCGCAGAACAAGATATTGTGATTGATGACTACGAATATTCCTTTATCATTTCCCTTTCAGAAAGTCAGTGTCAAGTAAATGAGAACAGGGGATGGCTTGCGTCATCCTTGTGTGCTGCAGAGACAAGTTGAACCGGGCCATTTCCTGGAAACTGACTAATGCAGCCTTATCTCTCAGCTCATTCCCACTGTTATGGCCATTCGCTAATGAGGATTATATGGGCAATAAACTAGCCATATCGGTTTAAACTGATGTAACAGGGCATTAAGGGAAAATAATGGAGTGATGTCAATGACGAGAGAATAATGTATGCTATCGAGAATTGGCATGCAGAGATGAATTGGCGACTTGGATAAAATTTAGTGAGTAGAAACTCAGATCAGTAATTCAGAAGTCAGAAATCTGAGCTTACCTACTTTTACACGTGTCTGCGCTGTCATGTTTTTGCTCTACCTAACATATTAGCTTACACTACATGTTATTTCTACAAAATTTACAACTTGATTATACTCTTCTGGGTCATTCTTCGAGAAAATGGAGGCACTGATCCAGAAAAGTCAACAGAAGCTAACATTTATCTGCATCAGGAGCTACTAGGATCTACAATTGCTACATTGTTTGTCTGCACGCTTTGACGGAAGAATAATTAGAGTCACATAACACAGTCCTCTGTTTAGGTTTACTTCATTTTGGTAGATCAACAACTAGGTCAAACAATTTTCTGCTTTCATATATGATTGATGTATAATGAATAGCAAGTAAGCTACTATCAGCATCATATCTTAACTGATTTGCTAACAACTCAGTTAATTACATCAAGACCACTCTATGATATGTGTCACGAAGCAACATTGTATTTGATTTAACTAGTATTAGCAGGTAATCTAGCCTGATCGGATGGCGCATCTACATGTTTGTCCTTACTATACCTGCCATTTCAGTCTACAAATGAATCGCCAAATGTTGTTATGTTATTTGTTAGGTTAGATGGTTAACTAAAAAAAGTGATCCAAATTTGACTATGCTGGTTTTTGTTCTTTTCCAAATCAAGATCATAATGTGCTGTCATTAACGCTCCAGAAATCAACAATATGATGCTCAGCTGTGTTCATATTTTGATTTTGACATTAGCATTTAGTTAACTGGAGCGTTATAAACAAGTTGCAGTCATTTTACCAGTGAACAACTTGGACAACCAAGCATGTCGATTAGTGCTATGGCTCAGTTGTGGTATGGTATTTCAAAAGCACATGGGTCTGAAGGTTGTACATTGACAACATTGACCACCATAGTCATCTCTTTTAGCCATCCGAAATAATAACCAAACTTTTAAGTTTTATGCAGAAAGGGATATGTACTGGTAACACTTAACATGATAAATATTGATGCACTTTTACCAGTTCTTCTCTTTTGAAAAGGTTTCCTTTCCACATGGATTCCGAGCATTGATGTTCAAGTCTTGATCTTGGTCAAGTAGCTGTAAGCACTCTGATAAACTTGCCATTAATGTTGTAAATCTGAAAATCAAGTCTTAGTGGGATGCATGAGCTGTGATAATTTGACTTCTTGCTGTACCTGTCCATTATTAGTCCTCAACTTAAGTCTTCGCTAAGACAGATCCATGATCTGACAAATTGTTGACCTGGAGTATTTCGATGCACAAACTGCAAGAAGATCCATCAGATACTATTCCTTGTGTGCCTAAACTACATTAGAACTGTTCCCATTGGCCGTGTCCTTGATCTGGTCCATGTGCAAGACGTCTGACCTGCAAAAGATGATGATCTCCCTTCTGACTTTGCAATTTTCATCTCAGGACGCAGTAGTGATCCAAGAAAACACCACCAACAGCATTTGACAGCTACCAAGAACCGTCGTAGCGCGAGTTTGATTTCCAATGACGACGTCATAAAAATATGGGCGCAGATTTTTTGAAATCACCGAAGGATGTGAAGTAAGTAGCAATGCCTTCCAAGCATCAAACACCTAGAGGAAACAAAGCGCCAAAAAAGAAAACACTTGTTTTCAGCCAAGTTGATTAATTCATTTAATTTGGGGGAAAGGAGTCTGAGGTCTTTCCTTAAGAAAAATGTGCTGGAAATCTCAATCATAATCCTGCCCTGGGCCCCCGCAAAAAAAAAAATCCTGCCCTGGGGTCCAAAGTTTTGACCAAATCGTTGAAAAGGCTTGGCGCTCACATGATCGGATGCATCATCCAGCGCGGATTCTTCTCATCCTTCGTCCCGGTTTCTTTGTATCTTAGCTGTATTCATTTGGGAATCTATTAAAAAGTGTTTAGGAATTAGGTAGGAAAGACGCCTCCTCTGATGCATTCGTTGACTAAACCGTGCAGTTTACTTGAACTGAGTCTGTCACCCAACCGCCATGTGCTTTTTTATTGGCCACCATCTCTTCTGCTCCTGTGTATTTAAACCTTACTTGCCTTATCGTTAGAAATGGTATTGTTTCATGCATGACACTCCTCTATGCATGTGTCTTTGGCGATTCCTTCTCTGACTAAATCCCGGAGTATAGTCAAGGGGAGGCGTCGTCAGTATAGTCATGGTATATAATCTATTTCCTGGAGGGAGAAAATAATCCATCACTATTTTTGTCGTGTTTTGACGAAGATGCACGTCTTCGTAGGGCCTCTTTGATTCATAGGAAAGTTGAAAGTAAACATATGAAAATGAAATTTTCCTTTGATGACAATATTCATCCATTCAATTCAAAAGAATGGAGAGTAGAGAAAATGGAGATCTTTTCCTTTGGGTTAGGATAAAAGAAAGCAAAGGAATTCTACGATCCACTCAAACCTCTATTTTACATTCCTATGCACAAGGAATATTTTTTGCGTCCAGAATTCTTGCATAAATAAAGGGTCCTTCATCTTCCACACCCTTATTCGGTCGATCAGAATTCAATGGAGGAGTGATAAAATTAAATTTGACCCTGAAGTCAAGTCCAATTTAAGATATAGTTTAAAAACATAAAATAGGGTTCAAAATAAATTATATTAAAAGTTCAAAATGCTACAAATACACGCTTCAACGTGGAATAAACTCCTGCACCACACCCTTAATTGTTGGCTCAATTAGAATTGGGCGGAGGTGATGCATCAAAATGACCGCACACAACCGAAGTGAAATGGGACATTTCTAAACCTCGCCGATCATGTGTCAATGTTCTTCGCCAAGAAAGCACCACGAGGGTTGCAATTATCATCGGTGCAAGTTCATCCTTGTTTTCTCAATGTTTGCATGGAATTTGAATCTGAAATTCGGTGTCATGTAAGATTTTCTTTTGAACAGGTGTCATGTAAGATCAGACTAGATATTAATACAATATCTTTATCAAAAAATGTAAGGTACATATTGTATGAATATGATCAATAAAGAATATGCAGTGGTGACTTTTTCATGTAGGAAAAGACTATACTTGCACTTTAAATCGTGTATCTGTGACATGGTGACACACTGGACCACATTTTAATTCATACAATATGTGGTTTCTTGTAAAAAACCTGTTCCGCATCCAAAATGCTCTTGAACCACATATAACATTAAGATGTGGAGGAGTGGTATGCATAATTTTTTGCTCCAAAGTCGAAGCCCAAATGGAGACATGGTTTAAGATGTAAAAAAAATGTGCGAAAGGTTCAACTTGTCACAAATACATGGTTCAAATTGGAATAAAAATTTGGGCACAAAAAGTTTTTTTACATAAATTATGTACTAACCTCATAACACATCTTCATCGATAAACAACACTCAAAAACCCTCCCAGCCCTAGCCGCCGCTTAGGGTTTCTTCCCCGCAGTCGTTCCGCCCCCTGCCCCCTCCTCTCTTCTGCCTGGTCATGCTTTTATTGTTTTCTCTTGACGGTCATGGTTTCGTCTGGTTTTTGTATCCCTAGTGGCATCACAAAGGTGGCAGCGGCAATGACTCGTTGGGATAAGGTCTCTCCGGTCTCTCTCTGCCTCAAGGGCGCCCGATTCGGTGTCAAAGAAGGGTACGTGAGGGTCACTGCCGCTATCGGTAGTGGCTTTCAATGGAAAAAAATTGGTCATTGGCACGGCAATTTCGACCTCTTTTTTGTTGTGTTCTGCGGCAAGGTTCAGATTTTACAACCCTCTGGATTGGTGGTGAAGTATTGCAAGAATGTGCCGCGTGGGGTGTTGCGCCAATGTTCGTTCGGCGACAACTAGATCTCGTCATTCGAAACGAGTAGCTATTGTGCTTTTCAATGCTTTGTATGGCGAGGAAGTTTGGAGGTGTCCCTATCCCTTACTGTCTCTCCATTGTCTTTTTCAACCTCCGACGGACGACGAACAAGCGAAAAACAAGACGACTAGTATGATTTTCGATGTAGATTTATTTTTAGTGGTCATTTTATGTCTCATTGTCCGTTATTTGTATTGCCTTATATTTTTCTTGATAAATATCAGATATAAGACGCCAATTAGGTGTGTTTTCTCAACAACAAAATGTAAAGGAGACATTTGTAAACCTCACCGCATGCACCGGTCATGTGTCAATGTTCTTGGCCGAAAGAGGGTCGCAATTATGGTCTCAAGGTGGATTTTGAATCTGAAATTCTGTGTCTATGTAAGGTCCATACTGTATGAACATGACTAACAAAGAACATGTGTGACCTTTTCATGCCGCACCACGGGGCAGGAGTAGCTAGAAGCTAGAAGAGCACGTGAGACATGCCCCTCCTTTTCGACATCTATCGTCTCTATGTATATGTCCATGTCTATGCCGGTGGCCCCACCATCACCGTCCGACGTCCGTGGCCCCTTAAGAAGAAGAAGAAAAACGTCTTGTTCAGCGAAGAAGAAAAGTGTCCTTGTGTGTATGAAGGCTAGTTAGCTAGCTAGGAATTGAACTCATGGGAACGTAATAACAGGAGCTAGCAAAGCCCGATATTTCTTAGGTGAGCCATCGTGCTCAACCCGTTTCCACTTGCGTTAATCGGATGGGCGAGCTCTTCTCCTACTTCGAAGCCTCTAACTATGACAGCCTGACAGGGATTCGATCCATCGACTTGTCTCTCTGATTGAATCGCGCGCGCGTCGCCAAGACGTCACGCTCGCGGGTCCCAGTTGGCGCAGCACCTACTGGTATACGTACTCGGATCGTCCACTTCACCATGAGACAACTGGTACGAAGACCTGGACTACTTGGGATTTGGGAATGGATCGCCATCGTCCAATCGGACGATTTGGCACATGACATGACCTTCGCATAAATGGTACTGTGCATGTGCGACGACGACTCTACAGACTGCACATGCGAGGTGCTCGCAGCTCTGTAGCAGATCCCAGAAAAGCCCTCCGGCCCCAAAAATTTCGGCCGATATACGGTTTGGATTGTTTTTATTTTTATGGCCAGAATAGACACCGTTTATCGACCTGACTGAGAAAAATTTGTCCGGTGATCCGGATAAGCATCTGCTCCGGCACTATATCAACGGTATTGGGGGAATTTACAGATAACTGTGGTTCTCTCCGCCATCGCTAGGGTTAGATAGCTCCGGCGAGCAATTTCTCGCGACTTGGCCGCCAAATGGGGCACAGATTTGGCGGTGTTGGGCATGGCGGTGCTGGCGTCGGTGGTGTGCCTCCTCCTCCTCCGCCGTGGACCCTTCTCCGACGAGGAGGAGTACTCGCACAGCGACGACCTCACCGATGGGGTGGGCGTGCTCACCACCGACGACGATGCGGGCGACCTCGCCGCTATCACCAGCGACGCAGAGCTCATGGAGCGCATCCGGCAGATGCCGACGTGCTCCGCTGTTCACGCCGAGAGGCTGCGACAAGCGAACGCCCGCTGGTCGAATGGCTCAACCGCAACCAGATCACGTCGGGCCTACAGTTGAGCAACGAGCATGCAACGCTTTGCCGGAAGTGGGAGAGGGAGGAGCGTTGTCGGCGCCATTCCGGCAAGTAGTGCGGCAGCGGGCGGCCGCTGTTTTATTTGTATCTACTTTTCTTTGTATCTACCCATATGTATTTTCTGTTTTCATCGAACTTAAACTTGTATGAACTTTGTTTTCTGATCAAATTGCAGCGCAAATTAGTCTTTCAAAATTTTGAATATCGGTTTGCAGTGTCTATTCGGCTTGAATGTTTGATGGATTTGCAAACCGGAAAACTGATTTCGGGAGAACCTGAAACAAGTTTTCCGGGTTGGATTTATTCAAGATCTGCTAGAAGTTGCTCTAACTACATACTGCTGCGCTACCCTGTTAATTCGGAAGCAACCAAACCCCATCAGATTGACGGCGCTGATTACAGGTGCGATTACGTAACATGAGATTGAGACGGAACAGGTAAATTCGTACGTTCGTGCTGCGGACCCGGTATGTCGCGCTACTATTCCACGCTGTTACATCTCAGGCGTGACTACGGATGGATATATGGAATATTTCGCTGTCTGGCCAGACGGCCCCCGTGTAAATCCTGAATTCATGCGTCAGATGCGTGCATGTGACTTTAATTTCCACAAAATTCGGATTAATCAATGAATGTTATTGCTCCATCGATGAAGAGAACAGTTCCGACATATATACTCCCTCCATTTTTAAATATAACATGTTTTACATGTTACACATGTTGACTAGATACATCTACTCCTATATACATGTGCATCTATGTATTAAAACGTGTCTAGATACATGTGAATCTGTAAAAGGGGTAATACATATTATATTTTAAAAACAGAGGGAGTAGCTTGTAAATATTTGAACCGACCGATTCCGTTATCCCTCATCATCAGTTGCTAGCTTGCTTCTCCAGGTTGGCTACACCGTACCCTAAAAAACCCTATGCACACATCCATGCCGTACACACAAAAGTCAACGAGACGGGCCAGAACAAATTCAACGCTTAGCCGATCATGCTGCG
Source organism: Poa pratensis (assembly GCA_947311845.1). Taxonomy (NCBI): domain Eukaryota; kingdom Viridiplantae; phylum Streptophyta; class Magnoliopsida; order Poales; family Poaceae; genus Poa; species Poa pratensis. The sequence continues at coordinate 19,079,258 of CAMZMU010000108.1, read as the reverse complement.
TGCGTCCATACGCTAACCGATCGAGAAACGAGAATGAGCACATCTAGCAAGGTTAGTCAGACCTGTCTAGAACAAGTCAAACCGATCGAAAGCTCCCAATCAGGCCCGTACGTCGTACGTGCGATCCGCATTCGGAGCTCGCTCGCAGCCGCGGAGACGGCCGCGGAGGAGGAACCAACGCGGCGGATCCGCGGCAGCGACTTGCAGGACACGTTGTGGGGCGGCGACGACGACGAAGACGAAGGCGACGGTGACCGCGGCGACGATGGGGCATATTATAGGATATATCGAGCAGCTTGCTTATCTCGCTCGCTCGCTACACGACCGGGGAAGAGTTAGTTGGCTTGGTACGCGCGTTGACATTGTTTACACGAGATCGATCGGTCGCCCGTAGTCTGGACAGGAACCATCAACCGACCCGCCGTGATCCATGTCCATAATATACTCCTAGTACATGTTAACAAGCCATGCCACCCACTGGGATCTGGGTTTTGGTAACGCCCAGTTGGATTAAACTAATCCGAGAGAGTCAGAAACTGCAGGCTTCTTCGTCCGGCCTGGTCTTCGCTTCCACCGGCCGTACCTTCTTTATAAGGAAGGGCCGGGCGAGGTACTAGTGCAAGCACACACCCAAAGTCTCTCTTGCTAGCTCGATCGAGGTGCAGATTTGCCATCTCGTGGATCATCCAGCTTGTGATCATCGTCTACCTACCTTACGTCTGCCATGGATGTCGCCGTAGAGAGGCCACCGCCGGTGAAAGAGGAGAAGAAGGCGGAGACCATGGAGGTACGCTTGCATCATCTGTTATTCTTGTTCTTCCAAGGATCTAGCTAGTTTTCTTCATCTTCTTTCGTGATTGAAGTTATATGCTTCAACGAACCCATATGATATGCATATATCATCAATTCATCATGAATCGGTAGCTATAGGCTGGCTTGTCGATGAATAATTCAACTTAATTAGCTTAATTATTTGGCCTGCAGATAAGAAGCACACCCCCAATAGTCTTTGAAAGTTTTCCATCGACGCAAAGAGTCGATGCAACCACAAACAAGGTACAAAATGCGCATAATAATTAGTAGTACATGTACAAGTAAAATTAGGAGCACATAATCAAGGTCAATTAGACATATTAGTACGCGTAGGCTAAGATCATCTGCACGCATGGACTCATATCTAAAATGTTTTCCTTGGCGTGCGTGCAGGATGAGAAGCTGGAGGCGACCAAGGCGGAGATGGGCGAGGTGAGGGAGGAGAACGAGCGCCTCAAGATGCTGCTCTCCCACATCGCCAGGGACTACCAGTCGCTGCAGATGCACTTCCACGACGCTGTCAAGGTCAAACAGCAAGCCACCGCCACCGAGAAGCTGATCCCTACCGCCGCGCCGGCCGAGGCCCACGTGCCGCCTCCCAACGCCGCCGCAGCCGACGACCTCGTCTCCCTCAGCCTCGGAAGTGGCAGTTACGCCGGCCGGAAGGGTGCCGCCCACGAGAGGACCTCGTCCTCCTCCTCTGGTACCGAGACAGACCAAGAAGACCAGCTGTCCCTCGGGCTGAGCAGCCGTCGCTCAACCGACGGGGACGACAGGCAGGCCAGCCGCCCGTCCGCGGCGCCCTTGCTGAACCTGAGCTCCGACAGCAGTGCGGATGACGCCGGCGAGCCACGACACAATCTACCGGCTGCCGCGGCGTGCCCGCCGACTTCGAAAGCGCGCAAGAGCCCCGGCGCCGCGGTCGATGGAGCTGACGACGAGGTGCTCCAGCAGCAGGCCAAGAAGGCTAGGGTTTCCGTCCGTGTGAAGTGCGACACACCCACGGTACGTCTGCACACATCACGCATACACACAGCATACGTGCACAGCGCACGCGTACAAACGAACTACTTACCAATTATTTTTTGTGTTCATGTTGAATGAACAGATGAACGATGGGTGCCAATGGAGGAAATACGGGCAGAAGATCTCCAAAGGGAACCCCTGCCCACGCGCGTATTACCGTTGCACGGTAGCACCGTCCTGCCCGGTGAGGAAGCAGGTGCAGCGGTGCGCCGACGACATGTCGATCCTGATCACGACGTACGAGGGCACGCACAGCCACCCGTTGCCGCCGGCCGCGGCCGCCATGGCGTCCACCACCTCCGCCGCGGCATCCATGCTCCTTGCCGGCTCTTCCTCCTCGTCCCACGGCCACCATCTCCCGTTCGCGTCCGCCGGGCTCCTCGGCCCGACCACCATCTCCACCATCGCGTCCTGTCCCACAGTCACGCTCGACCTCACCGCCCCTCACTCGATCATGCAGCAACAGTACACGTCTCCCTACGCAGCGGCGGCAGCGGTGGGGTACGAGTCCAAGGCGCTGCCAGCGGCGTGGAGCAGCGGGTACCTGGCGCCGTACGGAGGCGGACTTCCGTACTATGGTAAGAGCTCCTTGCCGGCGATGGGGCAGCATTTCGGCCTGGGAATGCCGACGACGAGGCCGGAGCAGATGTACGGCGCCGCCCATTCGTCGTCGTACCTGCATAGAACGTCGAGCGGGGGCGTCCATGGCGGTGTAACAGCGCCTGCTCCGGCGGTGACGGACACGATCGCGAAGGCGATCACGTCGGACCCGAGCTTCCAGTCGGTGCTGGCGGCGGCAATCACGTCATACATGGGGCGAGGTGCAGGCGCGGCGGCGCAGAAGTGATCGATGGACCTCGACTGGTCGATTTAGATTGTGTTTTAGGGCCGTGGAATATTTTGTAAGCTGTTCATTAAGTTACTTCGTTTCGGTATAAGAATTGGCTTGAGATCGAAATGCTGATCAATCTAGGGATTAGTTGATGTACAATTGATTGCACATATATGGCAAATCTGGACGAGTCAAACTGTATGTACATGGCCCCCTCTGAAATACAAGTTCATCGCATGGATGATCATTCAAAATAGGGTATGGAACGCAGATCCGTTGCAGCTGCGTGGATGGCCCAACTACGGAGTGTGTCCTCTATGTCGCCAGGTTCAGAAATCTCGGGCACATCTTCTTCTCCATTGACGCTATTCCTCCCGCATCTGGAGCGCTATTGCCCAATGGCTGGGGACACCGTATCTTCTTCCGGCTCAGTGGATCCGTCTGCACTCGGTCAAGGACTATTGGACTGCTTCGGTTCTCATCCCCGCGGCACCCAAGAAGACCATCACCTCCATGATCACCCTCGTCTCCTGGAAGCTTTGGAATGAACGCAACTCCATGATCGTTGGCACATCTCCCACCTCCCTAACTTAATCATCGCCGACATCAAGGAAGAGGCTAGAATGTGGGTGATAGCGGGCGCAAAATGTATGGTGAACTTCATCCCGGAAGAGTATGTTTTTTTCACCTTGTGTTCCCCTAACACGCTTGTTTTGTGTTAGGGGAGGTGCTGGTTTTGGCCACGTAATATCCGTAAACTCCTCTTCTCTTTTTAATCAATAAAAAAAGCAAGTCTTTTGCTTCGTTTCAAAAAAAAGGTGATCAGATTGTATCATTCGAGCTATATATGTACATAACCAAGCATGAAACTGAGGCATGTTGCATCAAATTATTTTTTAAGTATTCTACTAATACCACGGGTTTTAAAAATACTTTGGTATTAAATACTTTGAAGTGTTTGGATGCAATTATCACCGTGGTTTTAAAAGCTGCAATATTCTTCAAAACTGCAGTTTTTTGCTGTATCGGAAACTTTAGTCCCAACATATTTTTTCTATCCCGAAATATATATTCTCGAAACTGAAATATTCCTTGGCCTGCTGATGAAATACTCTCATTTTGCAATACTTTGGTTTTCAAAATGTTGAGCTGCCAAACATAGCTTGATCCTTTTTATGCTCACACATACCAACTTGATGATAGGTTTTCAACCACCCTCCTCCTTCGTGTTGTCACCGTCATGATGACCCTGAGACTCCAAGCTAGCACAGGGCCACCCCTACCTCTTCTTCTCTACCCTTCCGCCGGCCCAGACCCACAAGCCATGGGGCCCGTTCACAAATGGGATGCGGCCTCCGTCCGGTGAAGCAAGAGTGGTGGATTCCGTCCAGGGAGGTGGCCCCTGACAAGTGTACTTTTTTCCCAGGTTTTATCATTTTTTTGAGTTTTCTCAGATTATTCAACTGATGGTCACAACTTTGGTGTTTGATTTATTTGTTTGTGTTTCTAGGTTCATTGGGGGAATTTAACTTCTAGGTATGAAAAAAAATAGGGGGGGGGGGGGGGGGGGGGGCGTCTGGCATTGATAAGTTTCGGGAAAAAAAAGAGATCCAATACTAGACGAACCCGAGCCACATGCGGACCAAGAGGGCCCATAGGGGCATCGTAGAGGTATTTCTCCTCTTGAGCATCCGTTATCGTTGAATATTGCGCCCAGGTATTCGTTTTGACCTAAAAATCTCTCTATATATATCCTTGGGTATTTTTTCAGGAAGCACAAAGGTCAGTTGGCAGCCTTCTTGAGAAACCTCACTGGAGACAAATTGCCTAGGAACCTCTGAATAGTTTTGCACAATTTTATGTCATGAAACTTAAGGCGATACTATGTACTTGAACTTAATTCCGAGTGTGTGAACAACCCACTCTCCTAGGGATTACTAGCAGGCGTGCAAACAACGCACGTGCTTTGAATTCGGACGTGATGTACATATACATATTATCACTAGCTTTTACAAATATAGAACTTGCATTTTGTAATTATCACATGTTTTCATATCTATGCTTTATTTTGTGCCACCATGAGAGAGATCAAGTGAACCATAAACACATGTCCATCTACATACTTGCAAACTCTATTTTATTATTTGTTATATTTACTTCAGTTTTTATTTTACTTACTGTTTTAGATTTCACTAAAAAATCTTAGCTTTTCTTTATTTTATTTAGTGCATAAAAAGCTAGACAGGTGACAACCTAATTTGACAGAATAGACAACTTTATGATTTTGCTCCTGCGGTTTGATACTCGTTACTTCTACATTGATATGTGTTACAACTATCCTATGTACTTGGGGGTTTATCACTGATTCAGCTGTAGGTGGTGCCTTCATGACCAACACAATTCATGAGCTAAGACAATCTTAGATAACATGTCGGGAAATCATGGTCAATGACACAACGAGAGAGCCTCCACTTCATCAAAGAAGGTGAATTCGATTGACGAGGTAGATTCCCTCAACGCTATAGTTGATTCTTTAGTTGCTATGTTTTGTTAAACGAATGTTGATAGTATTTCATTAAGTGAGCTTGTTGAAAATAATTTTTAAACCGTTAGTGTGAATTTCAGTAGAAATAATGTCAGGATCAATGTTCGTAGGAAGTACTTCCATAATGGTTGTGCTGGATGTCAAGGAATATTATTTTGGACCCTCGACAATCATACTTTTGAGAGCACAGGTGTATGTTTATTTGTTAGGTACTACGGCTCATGCAAACAAGCAATGGATAGTCACATATTTACCTAGGTCCAAACCTCTCGATATGATGAGAGAAACCATGCTCAAGTCTTCAAATTATGTTAATAAGGAAAAACAAGTATTATTACAAGAGGAATTCTCGGTGAGTTGAATGACTAACTCAAATCAAATAGCTATGACGACTCAGATCAATAGAAATGAGGAGCTTCGGGTGACCGTTTCTTCAAGAAGCCATTCAATTCTACCATTCCTCTCACTTCTCTTCTAACATAAAAGTAGGCCGTACTCCACGAGATGCTCTAGTACATCCTTCGCGTAATGTTCCTGCACACACACCCCACTAGCAATTTGGCATACTCGCTAACCACTCGCAACCGATGTGCGCTACGCCTAGCTATCCCACCACGTTGACCTGACATGTGGGTCTCAACTATCAAAACAACAAAATGGTAAGTGACGTCACAAATACACAACTAGCTAGATAAAAAGAGAGATACATAAATCACTTTTTTAAGTAAGTGAAAAACTTTTTAGCTCACTGGTTTGTTCCATTTGCTGAGTTGCCTCATGTGATCAGTCTCTCATATTCCATGTCGTCGTACTCGCAAAAAAAAAATCCATGTCGTCTGACGGGCCAATCATTATAAGATCAAGATTAAAACAACGATTGCTGCTAAGAAAGACGGTCGAAATTTGGTCATGTTTTTTTAGAGCATAAACGAAATTTTGGTCATCCACTGTATTTAATACTTGGGCCACCATAAATTGGGCTGCCAGTAGACGGTCGAACTGGACCCCATCGACCCATTGGAATTGATACTGTACTTTTTTTTTGAAACTGAATTGATACTGTACGACAGATTTTTATCTCAACCAAAAAAACATTACCACTCCGAACCTGAAATCTTAACATAACCGAAATTTTTATGTACGCAAATCAAACCGAGACAAAGTGTATATTAGAAAAGACGATGGCATGCGCCGTGGTTTTTCTTTTTCCTCTGTATCCATGTTGCATTCATTATCCAGAATTTTCAATTCCATCCACACAGGCACACATGTATTGCAAAGGAGATGCACCGTGATAACAAGATATTTAATGATTATTACATACTCCGTAGTTACCAAACTAATGGCGATTTCTACAAAGAGGAGGGAGGAGAGGGGTAGGAGGTCGAGCAGTCGGCGGCGGCGAAGGTGACGGTGCGCTTGTCCAGGTCGTAGCCGACGTGCATGCTCTGCTGCGCGATGCTCCCGATGATGGCAAACATAGATCACTCGCCAACCGGCAGCACCGCCATGCATACGGTCGTCTGGTCCACCTGCACGAACGTGTTCTACGCCTTGAGCGTCACCACCGCGCCGCCTCCCATGACTAGCTTCACGTCCGGGATCATCTTCTCCAGTATCGACTCCTCAGTCATCCCGGATGCATCGTAGCACACCGGCAGGAGCGGCACCGGCGACGTCTTCTGAGGGAGCTTGATGGTCCGGTTCACCTCCTCCACCATCTGGTCCAGGAGCCCCTTATCGTGAAAGTGGAGTTGTTGATTTTGACGGACTCGAGCGCGACGGCGTAGAAGGACTCCCGGAGGGAGGGGACCAGCGGCATCGTCGCCGCGTCCGCCTCTGTCACGGTGGCGCGGGCGCCGAAGTTGAGCGCGGAGGAGGCGTTGACGTTGAAGGGCACGAGGCAGTAGGAAAACCTCCGGCCGAGCGGCGTGGAGGCGCCGATCTCGGCGAAGAATTCCTTGAAATCGGCCTTCGTGGCTGGTTCCATGGTGGATCGAAGGTGTGGATAGGAAAATTTGGTGAGAAAATTTGGGGAAAATTTCTGGCCCGGATCGGTGGGCTCTGATACCATGTGTTAGCTACATGATCTGAGATTGATAGATTCGGCGAATATGGTGGCAAGGATTCGATTACAACGTAGCTAGGGTTCTATTACAAGAACAGATTGAGGATCGAAGAAGAACAGATACAAGGGTAGGGTTGCCGCCGCCGTGCCGAGCCGGGTTCATGATCTAACTGGATGCCGTACTCGTTGCCATCCCTTTCATATTTGTAGTTCGGTCCCGTGTTACATGTTGCTGGAGAAAAGTCAGGCCCATAGCGACGGCCCAGGTGCCAGCCCAATATGGTGTATAGGAAGGGTCGCGGCACCCCCAGCAGCCGCCGGGGGCGTCCTCGAAGATGGTCTCGGTGGAGAGTAGGCCGACCGTGCGAGAGCCGTCGTTGTAGGTCTGGAGGTACTTACAGTTGGAGCTGGCGTCGCAGGTGCCATAGAGCGCGTGGCATGCGCCGGACTGACAACCCACGCGGCCGTACGTCTCCGAGGAGGACACGTCGAAGGGGACGTACGGAGACGCGTCCTCGGCAGGGGCTGGTGCCAGAGACTCGGTGGTGCTGCCGTTGACGCATTGAAACCAGACGAGGTCGCTGGCGGTGTCGGCGGCGGCTAGCATCCGGGTGCCCGGAATGCTGACTTTGAAGTGCATGAGGTACTCGAACGGCCTGGACACCATCTCAAAGCGGCCGCGAGCACGCGGCCGTGCGCGGTGAGCGACGGGTCGTGGAACGGGGACTTGGCGGAGTCCCGGTGGATGAACTCCACGCTGAACCCGCCGCCAACGTAGGCCGTGCACCCGCACAGCTGCGCCGTCAGGACGAAGCCGAGGAGCAAAAGAGCGCGACCCGCCATTGTGGCCTACCTCAACTCTTCGGAATGAGCACTACTACTGTCGCTTGCAGCGTATGATCGACGCAGGTGTGGTGTAACAAGTAGAGCAGGGCAGTATTAATAGGGATGTCAGTGTCCGCATAAATGGCAATTAGTAAATGGGGGGACGAATGGCCCGGGGTAAGTAATGATTTGATATGAACTGCTGATTTCCTGCATTATGCTGTAATGGTAAATGTAGATTGTATATGAATTGCTGATTGCCTGCATTATGCGTAATGGTAAAGTGTAGGTTGTATATGAACTGTCGATTGCCTGCATTATTGGTAATGGTAAGTGTAGATTTAAAATGAACTGCTGATTGCCAGCATTATGAGTGATGGTGTGTAGATTCATTCGACTGGAGAGAGGAGGAGATCCTGCGATTTCCGCTGCGCTTTTTATGTGTTACTGAAGATCCGAAGACGGTAATTATGGTTCCTGCTTAAACATCATAGTGATTGGTTGTCAAACTTTTTTTAAATTACAAAGAAGTCCTTCTTCTCCTAGGTCCCGACACAGACGATGCACAGGAGCCGTCGGTGACGCGCCGCTGCCGCTGCTCCGCTTCACGCCTTGGATAGGAGCCAGCCCCATGGCAGTCGGGAAGTCGCCAATCGCCGGGCCCGAAGACCCTACTCGTCGGAGCGCCATCTTCGTCGCGGGAAGGTACAACGCCATCTTCACCTTGACCTTCAAACCCCGCATCCACCGCCAGCGTGGATCCGGCCGAGGCACGACGAGGCGAACAGATCCGTAGACCTGCGGCCTCGAGGAAGTCAGCAGCGGCGCGGCGAAGCTCCGGGAGTGCCACCGCGAGAAGGAACGCATGCCGACACCAAAACCTCCACCGACGCCACCTTCTCCTCCATGGCGCCGCCGGCCGAGGGCCTACCTAACCCTACGCTATGTACATGCGGGATCTACGGCTTCCCCAACCTCCCGCCGCCGAGGCGGCCGACGGAGGCGGAGGAACCCGCAGATCGCCGGCGAGCGAGGTGGGCAGACGGGCTGGTTCACAAAACGCCTCTCCTGCTACAGTGACGAGGGAGGGATTGATTGTCAAACTTGTGGGAAGAGAATCCGGAGGATCGAGCATTCGAGTGGCAAAGACAAGCAGGTGATTGATTAAAAAAAGGTAGCAATGGCAAATCTTTGAGAAACGGCAAGGATTAAACTGATTTGTTTTCTCGTATTTAATTTACGTTTGTTCTCTTCTCCCCATTTCTTTTCTGACCTCATTTAGCTGTTCTATGTAGGGTCTAGGTCTAACTTTATTCTTTGAATAAGAAAAATGTAAGTTCAATGCACTTAGTAACTTGCACTTTTTCACCTTGTTGCACTTTTTTTATAAGTGCACTAAACTGGAGTTGCACTATTCTAAATTGACAGAGTTGTAGGAATATCTAAGTTGAATTAGAGTTAGCAAAACCGTTCTACTATATTCCATTAATACCCCTGTAAAACAATATAAGATGTTTTGACATTTTTTTTTGATACGGATGTACCTAGACGCGTATTAGTGTGTAGCTTCACTCATTATGATCTGTATTAACATATCTAAAACATCTATATTTTGATACGGAGGGAGTAGATTTTAAAAAATCAGTGACATGACATAGATTATGAGCATCATGTGTTAGCATGATCCTAGATCAGAATCGGGTCTATTAGAGAACTGATTTGGTAGGACTGTTTGATGATTTCTACCTAGTAAAACGAGATATTTATAGATTGAATTTTATGTGCTCACTCTAATTTCTAAAGAAACTGATGTAACTTCTGTGAAAATGTTCAAACCAATAGGCCTCTTAAAATGTAGCTTGAAAATTTACCAAATTTCTTACAAATAGATTGGCCTGCATTCTGCAGTATTTAAGCTGCCTTTTTCAAGCACAGATACATACTCCCTCCGTTTCACAATGTAATATGTTCTAGCTAGCTCACATGTTGTCTAGGTGTAAACTCAAATGAGTATACATACGCATTAAAACATGTCCACATACATCAAGATACATGTGAATGTGGACAAAATCTAAAACATCTTATATTTTGGAACTGAGGGAGTATTAGAAAGTGTTGTTACTGCTCATGAGATTTTTCATTATGTACATAGTTCTCAAGAGAAAGCCTTGGTCATAAAACTAGATTATGAAAACACATTTCATAAAGTAAATCTAGATTTTCTCTCTGGGCTCCTCCATATTAAAAGTTTTGCCTCTCAGTGGATTGGGTGGATCGACCAGGTTACCCATGAGGGCTCCGTAGAAGGTAATTTTTTCACTAATGGGACGGCTTTTTATGCGGTTTTGCTATTTCTCATTTTCAGTGATGTGAGTTGTAAATGAGTTGTAACTCAAATTTTCTCTAGTTCACATGGGTTGCACTAGTTTGTAACTGATATTGCACATGGATTTTCCTAACTGCACATAAGTTGCAATTTAACTTTTCTCAGTTGCACATAGATTACTCATGAGTTGCACATGCAACTGGATTACGTCATCTGAGTGAGAATTAAATTAATTCTCACTCGATTGAGCCCTAGTCGCTCCCTTATGCGGCATGTAAGGTTTTCGAAGTAACGAAGTACGGCGAAAATACGAGCACAACTTATTTTCTCATCATGCTAATTTAGTTTTCCAAAAATACATGTGCAAGCTCTAAAAGTTTTATAGAAGCATTATTAAAAATTGTACAACCAATTATAGATATGAGGCACTAGATTTTCGTAAAAATATTCATAACAACTAGTCAACCTACGGGTTTGTTAAAGAAAAGAAAATTTGTATTACAAACTTGCTTTTCGGCCTTTTTAGAACTATTCGTAGGAACGTGTCCGTGTGAGATCTCACAACGGTGAAGACAGATTGTAACTTCGATGATCAGTTTGTGAGCAACTGGGATAGGGGGTTGAATGGGCTTTGAACCAGAGGAACGGGCAATGACTGAAAATAACACAAATCACAGCAAGGGGCTAGGGCGACTCCAATATTTAGTCCGTCCACGTCCGTCTGTGTCTGCGTGGCCAAAAGTAAAAACCCATCGGTGCGACGCAAACATACCGATGTTCGTTTTTCTGTCCGCCACGACCCATTCTCTGTCCAAATTTGAGACATGTTTGTGTCGGTTCCGGACACGCGTGGACCGCTCCTTTGACCGCCCCTGTCCGCTCTTGGCCCGCGTGTCAATCTCCATAATGGCCACCTACCTCATTTACTGTGGGTGGTGGAGCTCCTCAAATGGGCACCAGGTCGAGCGACGCGTCGAAGCTGTAATACCCCGCAGTTATAGGACTCGAGAGGGTAGAAATAGGAACTGCATTTGTGCATTCATGCATCTTTTGGTGAAATCTGGAAAATTTTCGCGCTTTTGTGTTAAAATGACTCGAGGGTTGATTCTAGACGAGTGTCGATGTTCTGGGAGTCAGATATTGACAGATAGTCGAGAGGAGTCGATAAACCCTACGACATATTTTCAAAACCTTTGTTAGTACTTCTCCAACACAATCATTTGATTTCATCTGATTTCATTTGATTTCAAAAGAAAATTTGAAATAATCTTAAGTTTAAAACAATTCTATTCTTTCCTAATTCTTTTTATATACACATATCACAAATACAACAAGACATAAATCACAAGAATTGTGAGGACATCATTTCAAATCATAAATTCATTCTATTTCATCCACTTCACAATTATTCATTCTATTTCATCTACATCACAGTTTCATATACACATATTTCCAAAAGAATCTCTAAAAGAAATATATATACAAGTATTACAAGAATTTCAACTCAAATGTTTGGGAAACATTTGGTTATAACTGATCAACACAATTAATTACAAGACTACAGTACAAATAATCTTACAACACTTGACAGATTACAAAAACAGTACTAAAAATCCTAAACTAAAGTCTTCATGTCTTCTACATCTTCTCACCTGCAAAACAAACAACACATACAAGAAGAAATGGGGGTTATGATTAAAATGTTGCCAACACCATTTGGTGCTTGGCATGTTGTTGTATTGAAACCTGTTTTAGCTTAATTAAAACTGTGGTTCAATTAGGCTAAATTGGGGAATAAAGTAAATCATCAAAGGCAACAGAAGGGTCTGATCAATTGGATCATGCTCTTTTATTTCAAAGGCAACAAGTAGGGGCAAAGGCTTTTGTACAGCACTGACAGAAACATCTTAGGCAACCAAGAGCAGGGGCAAACATGTGCTGTATTGAGCTAATGATCTTGATCTTTCAAAAGACAAAGCAACAGATAAAATGCTTTCCCCAAAATTCAAACCAGGAAGCAAATGAAACTTGAGCCAACAAATATGGTATCACATTTGCCTATTAATTAGGCAAATGGACCCTAAAACCACTTCTTAAGCTAGCAATGAGCTTAATTGGCCACACACTTGAGTTTAATTAGCAAACCGACTATCTTTAGCATTCCCCAATTCTCAGCCAAGCATTTCCACACAAATATCTGGATCAGATAGGATCAATGAGTCAAGAATGACTCAGAGTTATCACCATGGGGTGATGAACTGCGCAGCAGCAGAGCTGAGCTGATCTCCTAGGTGGAAATGAGTGCAAGAATGGTCAAATAGAGCAGCTCGAGGTAGAAGGGGCCACTGTAAGCAGGCTAGTCACCACAGCCCAATTATCCTGGTGTCACAAGCACATGAGTGCCCAAATTAGTATAAATGCATACCCAGGCCACAGCCACCAGCATATACAAGTCACAGCAACCACAACACACACAGAGCACAACTATCATCACATCCAGATCACAAATCCATCTGTTCTTCCACAAGAACAAGCACAACCCATCTCTACACATGGAGATCACCTAATCCATCCACCACAATCCATTTCAGCTAGCAAATATACTTTAGGAAAAATTGAAGCAGCAAGAAGAAGGAGGTTGAACCTTCGAGCAAGATCAGACTCTTCCATAGCTTTATCTGCTCTACACCCAAAGTTGTTAAACATATGAGTTAGAGAGTGATTTAGCAGGTTCTGTAAATGACAGAACCATGCATGAGTGATTAATTAGCATCTGTTCTTAACAGAACCTTGCAAGAAAGGTAAGGTGCTATAGAAAAGTAATTAGCACAGCAGAGAACTTCTGTTTTGTGCTAGGAATAGGACAGAGTGAGACAGGAAGTGAAGTTGAGTGCAATATCACTTTGTTTGAGCATCTACAGAAGCAAGGGGTTGATCTTAGTATAGCATCTGTTCTTATTTTGCTTAATAAAGCATCACCCACATGACAGTGAACCAGCAGAGCTGGATTAGCTGCTCATATCAAAGTTGTGCACTTAGAAGAAGCACAGGAAAACATAAAAATCATCTTAATCAAGAAAGGTACTGTGTAACTCTACAAGGAGGCATCACAGTGAGCAAAACTTGATCAAATCATGTTCTAAACCAACTAATCATCACAGCTAGTACAAGTTCTAGCTCAGAAATAATTTTCTTATACATTTATCATGTCAGTGAGCAAGAAATGCTCTTCATAGTAATTCCAGAGGGAGTGGGAAGATCTACACATGCATGATCTACCCCATACACCTCTATTGCATACACAGAGAGGAGACAATGCACAAATTTGAGCAAATCATCCACCAAGTTATCATCTGTTCATCACAAACCTAGCCATGGTTTGAACTCAAGTTCAAATCAGATCTGTGGGCAGCTAGCAGAGGATTGAGAGAGAGTAGAGAAGAGGGGGAAGATTTTTACCTGGCGACCATGGCCGTAGCTCCTCGACGGCGAGGCAGTGCCCGCGCAACCAGAGGAGGGGGTCCATGGTGGTAGAGGAACGAGCACCACACCACGGCGACACAGGGGACGAAGCCCTCCGCCCAGCCACGGCGAGCACGCCGGGGAAGAAGGTCACGAACGGCGGCAAGCCGGGCCAGCACCGAAACCCTAACGGGTTATGCACGGCCGCGAGAGGAAGCGGAACTCAAATCGCTCTAGTGAGAAGGCAGAGCGGCGCGTGGAGAGTATTTTGCCCCACGCCACGGCGGCGGAGGTGGTCGGAGTTGGCCGAAATAGGGCGACGACGGCGCGGGCGACACGAGCGCTAGAGGAAGTCGAGCTCGGGCTCGAGCACGAGAGAGAGGGAAGAGAGTGGCTCGGTCAACCGACTCGAGCCAGGTCTTTGACTTGGTTCAACCAAGTTGGACCAAGGACCTATTTGTAAATATTTTAAAATTATGAAATTTCCCAAATTTCAAAACTTGCTATAAATTCAAATAAAATCCTAAAATAATTTAAAAATATCTATAGACATCAGAAGAAAATAAGTAATCCAAATAAAATATCTACTTGATTTATTGAAAACTATTTCCTGTAGCAAAAATTCAAATGATCCTTAAGTGGAAATGACTTTGAAATATTTCAAATTATTTTCAAAAGAAAATAATATGGGAAAATTATGTATCAAGTTCAAAGTATTATTTGAACTACATTATGACTGTCATGTTACTCATCCTAATTAAAATTCAAATAAAAGAAATCATTAAACATAAATCCTTAACAAAACTCTGGGAATTTTGGGAAAGAATAAAAATCATTTCATTATATGCATATTGGCATGTATTCGGTTTTTTCAACATTGTCTCATACAGACAATGATATTGATTTTCAGAACATGAAGGTCCCAATTCGTCGGAAGCTTTAGACTACATTACCTGTCAGTCTCAAGGCAAGTTCCAACTTGCATGTCCTACTTGATTAATTTTATCAAATAATTACAAAGTACTATGGTTTATCATTGCATGAAAAAGAAAAACCTATTTTCGAATGAGGTGAAATGTTATATATATATGGTTGGCTGGCAGTGGAACCACGGATTGATGTTGTGGTGGAGGTTCCATTGTAAGGGAAAGTATATACCTAGGATTAATAACCCATGGCCCAGTGATCCTAGCGCCGTATTGAAGCATCAACCAACAGATTCACTATGGATGGACTCGTCAGAGGTTTCTTCCTTCGTTCGCATATCCTCGGCAGACTATTACCTGGTTGCGTCCGTTGCGGCGGCCAACAGTGTGGGAGCGCATACCTTCCCCACCCGACGGGGTGATTTGGAATAGGAGCTCGGGAGTGGTGACGAGTCTTTGGTTTATACAAGACTGGGTCATAAGGGGCGGATATGCGTTGTGCCGGGAAGCGACTCCACATGACTTGTTGCCCTGAGTTCTGGCTATAGCACACATGGTGTGCTGAGAGAGCAAAAGGAGCCAGGCTGCTGTTGGGTAAAGTGGTGCAGCTCTGCAGAGTTAAACAAAGAAATTGTGACTGTCACATCCTTGTTCCAGGAGGGGACTACAAACCGCAGCGGGAAAGGCATCCCAAGTGATGGCTATAAACCCGTGGAGGCTGGGGCAAGTGAGGAAGACTTGTGCATGGCCTCGAATTCCAGTGATAGTACATCAACAAACATCTTCTACATCAGCAGCACAATAAGCCGCTACGCTAGCGCCTCATCATCAGTAACTCACCAAGCTCTACATACTCAAGTCGGCAAAATCATCAACATCAAGTCAAAATCTTTCGCCTGACTCTACGAATCACCCGGAAGCTTGGGGGCTAATGTCGGGGGAATACCTAATTGAGTATGAGCCGACATACGAACTTATCAAGACATAAGCTGGTGGAGACTTATCAAGACATAAGCTATTGGTGCGGCTTAACTGGTGCGGCTTAACTGGCGCGGCTTATCTGGTGCAGCTTAACTGGCGCGGCTTATCTGGTGCGGCTTATCTGGTGCGGCTTAACTGGCGCGGCTTATCTGGTGCGGCTTAACTGGCGCGGCTTATCTGGTGCGGCTTATCTGGCGCAGACTTAACTGGCGCAAACTTATCTGGCGCAGACTTATCTGGCGGGAGAAGACATAACTTGGAAGACACGAAATTACATTACTTAGTCTCCAAGTAGGACTCCGGCTCATACTTTCCTTGGGAGAGAAGTTTTCTTGTAACCTTGCGAGCCATCGTCTTTATAAGGTGGACTCCAAGGACCTAGAACCCCAAGCTAAGAAACCCTAGATCTCATACATCTAGAGATAGGCGACTCGACACATCGGTCGCCAACTGCATTGTAACACCATATTCATATCAATACCAATCTAGGATAGGCAGGACGTAGGTCTTTACCTCACATTGAGGGGCCGAACCTGGGTAAAAAACATTGTCTTCTCGTGCCCTGCGATCTTTAGCTCGGAGACGCTTGATCGCTTAATCCCCAACTCTACGAAGTTATCTCCATGACATCTGCGTGACAACCCCACGACAGTTGGCGCCCACCGTGGGGACTGCGGTCAAGAGCGTCACGTTCCGCGCTGGATCTATGCCAGGGATGGAGGATCTCATCGTCGATTCAAGCACGGCAACTTCAACAATCTCGGCGACTTTATCGTCGCGCCGATTCAAGCGACTCGGTGGTATCAAGATCTACATCTAGACTGAAGGACAGCAGCAACATCCGTGTTGCAGACATCACCGACGGCGACTCGAAACTCATCTCGACGATCCCTTCGGTGGAAAGATGCGCAATCGAGTTTCCTAGCAGCTGTCCAAAGCGCATTGGATTCCAACAGTTAGATCTCCGTGGCCGACTCAAACACTGAAGCCCTATCGAAAGCTAACGGAACTCCACGCGACTTTGGGAAATTAATTATCGAGGTCGAGTCGGACATCAATTTGAAGATCCCTCCGGTGGAAACCTGCGGAATACAATCCCGAAGCCCTCCAAGAAATTTGAGACAATTCCAATGGTTGGATCTCCGTCGGCGGCTCGCGCACTGCAGCTAGTTTTGTATTTAGGCAAAGTCGTGAATTCTCTGTTGACGACTTCAGCGACGCCCTCGTGGGCTGCGACTCAAAACCTGCCAACCCAAAGTAGGTCAACCAAAGAAGGAAGCAGCCCACTAGCTGGGTCAAATCCGGAGTCGTGTCCGACTAAAAGTGCTACTTCAATCCATGTAAGGAATACGTCTGCATGATTAGGAAAGGAATTAGATCAGAAGGAAGGAAAAACGAAGTGATCTGGAAATTCGTCCTGTATGGAAAACCCAAGCTGCTAGCTTATTATTGCATGGACATCAACGTGAAAGCCAGCCCTGGTATTATATCACCTCGATGACTCGCACATGGACCAAGGAAAGCCAATCAAAGGAAGCGATTACTAATTGGAACAAGTATATGTACAAGCATCGTGCGAGTCAAAGAGCTGGTCACGTCAAAAACAAAAGAGAAAGAGAATGCAAATTGAGTACTACAAGCTACTGCTCCATGGAAAGCTCATGAAAAAAGAGAAAAAAGGGTCATTATATGAACGATCAGCTCGAGTTATCAACACGCGACTCCAAAAATCAGCTGTGACACTGCGACTCAAACAGTTGGATGGCTTGGACGCAGAAGTACATCCGGCTTGGCGCATTGGCTCCAGATTAGTCGATTCCGACGACGGTCCGCCGCTTACTCTACATCATAAAGTCGTCGTGGACAAATTTCGACCACACCACGGACAACGACTTCTGCTCCGCCGCACGACGATTTTGACCTCACATCACGATCAAACCGCATCGTCAACGCCAGGAGAATAAAAACAAGCTAAGTTGCTATCAAGCTCAAACTTTACAGCATTTTACTTTATCAGTTAATTTTGAGTTTCACGCATATCTAGTTTATGCGGCTTATTACTCATATCTAGTTTATTATGCCTTTTTTATTAATGTCTTTGCGATTTAAATTATATCATATCGCAGACTTTAATTTATATCAGCTTTTGTAGATTTAATTACATCTACTTCTCAATACATTCAAATAAGAGTTCTTTATAACTCGCATTGCAAAGTCTAGCTATTTACAGCTTGCATTGAATATCAAGATCACCACTACATGTTCAAGCATTGATATTCGGCGATTCATTTGTCATTCTATGACTTATCATTATATCAGTTTATGACTGATCGTTATATAATTTCATGATTTATCATCATATCATTTTATTAATCATCATCG
This sequence comes from Poa pratensis, assembly GCA_947311845.1. Classification (NCBI taxonomy): domain Eukaryota; kingdom Viridiplantae; phylum Streptophyta; class Magnoliopsida; order Poales; family Poaceae; genus Poa; species Poa pratensis. The sequence goes on along the minus strand of CAMZMU010000108.1, from coordinate 19,061,072 downwards.
ACTTATTGTCATATCAATTTATGAGCCGCATAGCGATTTACCCCCATATCATTTTATGAGTCGCAAACAGCTCATCATTACATCAGTTTATGAGTCATTAATGAATCATTATCTTATCAATATTTGAGTTGAAACAGGTGACTCGCTGTACCATATCTACAGCTAATCAGAGCTGGTTATCATCAAAGCTAATTAGAGCTCGTCACGGCTATTGCTGCCGATAAAAGCAATAATCCTGGTTATTCTCGCCTTAAGTCAGAAGTATCTTTGCACTATGCGGCCAAAGTACTGGGGTGCGGTGTCAATCGAGTGTGATCGCCTATCATGGCCGCCAACGACCCTGAACACGCATTTTTTACCTGCGAAATACTGAGCCGCGCGAAGACCTACTTAACGGTAATAGAGATAATTCAGAAGGACTAAAGTACCCGCGTGTGGCGTCAATCGAGTCTGATGCCTATCATGGCTGCCTATCATGGCCGTTCTCGACCCTGAACACACATTAGAATCGGGAAATACTGAGTCAAAGTACCATATGCTATTATGCATCGTACAATATGCTATCATGCATCTTACCAGTTGCTATCATGCAACTAAGTTGCTATTACGCAACCATTTGCTATCATGCAGATTACAACATGCTATCATGCGACATACCATTTGCTATTATGCAGATTATACTATGCTATCATGCAGGGTACCATATGCTATTATGCGGAGTACTAACTTTTTATCATAATTATTACCAGCCGCCAAGGCTAACATATTATCATCAAGCTATCATCATTGCTTCCTTGGGGGCTTTGCTTTTTGATTTAACAGGAACCTATAACTCGGCCATATGAGTTTGAATTGGCACGACCAGATTTTTTATGATTGAGATAATTATCTCCTAATATCGGCTGATAAAGCCACCATTATTTATTTATTTTCAGCCACATCAAGTGGAATTTTTAAGGATGATTCCTTAATTTATATCTAGAGTCTTGACTTGAATTATCTTTTTTCCTAGCAGCTCAACTAATACTTCACAGTTCGGAGTTTATAAGCGGCTTTGCCCTACTCCAAATATTATTGTTTACTTGTGGCAACAATATTTGCTCAATATATTGCAGGATCAAATTGCAATGATATGCCATCAAGCAGGATAATGAAATCATGCCTGCTTAATGCCTGGGGGCTAGGGCAATTAAATTTTTGTCTAACTTGAGATATTTTTGAGTCCCGAGCAGCATGATCAAGCATGCAACCCGGCCCTCGGGGGCTACACATCCACCATATCTGGCGGTCTTTATTATACTCATAAACCATGTTTATATGCATATTTCATTTTTTGCAGCACATGAGAATATATATCCATTTGCGAGTCAAATTAGCGACTCACAGTTTTTTTTATTCAATCAGTGGCTATATACCCTTGAGCCGCCATGTTTCAACATGCATTCAGATGGCTCATCATGATAACATGACAGATTATTATTCTAATGATTGACCAGCTTATTTATGCTTACGGTCTTTTATGCTTCGATGTCTATGACTCAGTACCTTATACACATTTGGCTAATATATCTTGATGATCATAAGTTATTCTTATGATTTCAGCTCAGTCTTACATCCAACAGGAAAAGGTGTTTTTCACCAAAGGCTTCGCCGACACCTTATATAAATTTTCGTGGAGAACTTATCGCGATTATGTAGCTTCAATGCGACTAAACAGAAGTGTTCAAATAGCAAGTGAGGAAGACTTGTGCATGGCCTCGAATGCCAGTGATAGTACATCAACAAACATCTTCTACATCAGCAGCACAATAAGCCGCTACGCTAGCGCCTCATCATCAGTAAGACACCAAGCTCTACATACTCAAGTCGGCAAAATCATCAACATCAAGTCAAAATCTTCCGCCCGACTCTACGAATCACTCGGAAGCTTGGGGCTAATGTCGGGGGAATACCTAATTGAGTATGAGCCGACGTACGAACTTATCAAGACATAAGCTGGTGGAGACTTATCAAGACATAAACTATTGGTGCGGCTTAACTGGTGCGGCTTAACTGGCGCGGCTTATCTGGTGCGGCTTAACTAGCGCGGCTTATCTGGTGCGGCTTATCTGGTGCGGCTTAACTGGCGCGGCTTATCTGGTGCGGCTTAACTGGCGCGGCTTATCTGGTGCGGCTTATCTGGTGCGGCTTAACAGGCGCAGACTTAACTGGCGCAAACTTATCTGGCGCAGACTTATCTGGCAGGAGAAGACATAACTTGGAAGACACGAAATTACATTACTTAGTCTCCAAGTAGGACTCCGGCTCATACTTTCCTTGGGAGAGAAGTTTTCTTGTAACCTTGCGAGCCATCGTCTTTATAAGGTGGACTCCAAGGACCTAGAACCCCAAGCTAAGAAACCCTAGATTTCATACATCTAGAGATAGGCGACTCGACACATCGGTCGCCAACTCCATTGTAACACCATATTCATATCAATACCAATCTAGGATAGGCAGGACGTAGGTCTTTACCTCACATTGAGGGGCCGAACCTGGGTAAAAAAACATTGTCTTCTCGTGCCCTGCGATCTTTAGCTCGGAGACGCTTGATCGCTTAATCCCCAACTCTACGAAGTTATCTCCATGACATCTGCGTGACAACCCCACGACAGCGGCCAACAGCGTGGGAGGGCATACCTTCCCCACCCGACGGGGTGATTTGGAATAGGAGCTCGGGAGTGGTGACAAGTCTTTGGTTTATACCAGACTGGGTCATAAGGGGCGGATATGCGTTGTGCCGGGAAGCGACTCCACATGACTTGTTGCCCTGAGTTCTGGCTATAGCACACATGGTGTGCTGAGAGAGCAAAAGGAGCCAGGCTGCTGTTGGGTAAAGTGGTGCAGCTCTGCAGAGTTAAACAAAAAATTGTGACTGTCACATCCTTGTTCCAGGAGGGGACTACAGACCGCAGCGGGAAAGGCATCCCAAGTGATGACTATAAACCCGTGGAGGCTGGGGGCATAGTTTTCTAAAATAAAATGGACCTTTTCCTAAAAATGTTTTACAAAAGTTTGCATATACATCCATGACTTTTTGGTCAGGATGGTAGATAGTGCATCATACACTTTATCATCTATTATTTGAACTTGCTGGGTAACGCTAGTGTTGCTCACCCTTTTCCTCCGTTGATCTCTGCTTAGACTCTGATGAGATCGCTGAAGACGACTTTGGAGCATACCATGCCGACGAGGTGTACTTTGAAGCACCTGATCTGTCTGGAGGAGTAGAAGGCGTCGACTACATCATCGCCTACGGAGCCGACGACGTGGACGAGGAGGAGGTGGAGACTTAAAGTTATCATAGTAGGAACCTGGCCGAGTCAGACTAGACTAGTACTACTTAGCGGCTGAGCCAAGATGGTTCTTAGTTTGCTGTTTTCTATCGCTTGTAGGTTGACTCCTGTCAACATCGCAATAATAGACATTCCTCCCATGTCAGAGGAAGACGTCGATGTTTTTATGCATTTCTGGCTTGTAATCTTTAGCAGTGTGTAATAAAGTGGACCCGCAATGTTTCTGTTGTACTACTCTGAGTGATGTAATATTTACGGATTAGTCCTTCCGTGGGTGTTATGTCAACGACTTGTACACTACAATATGCAGTGGTGTGCTGGGTCACCGCAGATGGTATCAGAGCAATTGCTAGACCTTAGGTTGGAAACCTATTAAAGGGAAAAACCTGTAGGTGTGCGAGGCCTTAGAATGAATTGAGTTTTAATTTGTTATGATTGATATTCACTTGAGAATAGCATTATCATGCAATTATTACTTCATTTCAATTCTGATATCCTTTTTGGCTATAACAGCTAGGATGGAGAAACGAGGTCCCAGGAGGTCGGTTCGTGTGAGAGATGCTGAGTTGGGCAAGGGTGTTTTTCGGGGAAGCTGGGCGGAAATGCTTCAGCAACTGATCTATTTTCTTGGTATCAAAACCAAGGTGATAGTGAAAGTGATGAGTTTTTACGACGGATCAATTTTAGCCCTGTACCGTGTAGCACTCAAGTTACCACCTGAACTAAAGATGGGATTCAAAATGCCCTTTGGAGAAGCGAAGAATGTGGAAGTAGCTTTCCAGATTGCTGCTGTCAGAGCAGTTACTGAGATAAGGACATCCAAGAGTTATGCGTTGGTGGAAACACCGTTTAACGCTATTCCGAGTGCGAATTACCGGCTTGAGGGTCCAGTGGATTATAAGGCTTTCCTGAAAACTAATCCACGTGATGTGGCTGAGTTCATGGACAGTTGTCTCAAGATGATTCGGGCGTATCATAAGACGTTCGGAGTAGTAGCTGGAGAGGTAGAAGCCATGATAGAGCAGTACTCCAGTCCTGAAGTTATTCAGGAAAAGTGTGATATACTGAGGTATGAAGCAGAGAAGGGATACACTGATCCACCACCCACACCAACTAGGTATGTGGAGGAAGTAGAACCCGATACCCCAATTTATCCTGACTATACACCACCACACTCTGGTTATGTCTTAGTTGATGAGGAGAAGGGATGGCAGAGTTGGGAACCTGAAGTACCAAGTGCCACAGGTTGGGATGAAGAACCTTATCAGGGTACACAGAGTGATCCCATAAGAATTCCAGGAGATCCGGGAGAGCCGGAAGTTACTAGTCATACCCCTAGGAGGAAGCTAGAGTTGGTGAGTCAAGTAAGCCAATAAAAATAGATTCTGAGGAGGAAGATGAGGAATGGAAGTATGCGTACGAGACCAAGTATTACCCGAAGACGGAGAAGGGAGACGAATCACGAGGGTATTTCAATAACTTTGAGGCAGTACCAACTGGGTACGATGATGGAGGCGAGGGTTATGGAGATGAGGAGGTTTACGATGGGGAAGCAGCGGCATACAAGTATCTTGATAGTTACTTTGCCATGACGGATATGACGTTAGAAGCAAGCCCATCTGACCCTGAATATCAGCCTACCACTAGTGTGAAGTTACCCGGGATTCTCAGGAGGACCAGGCGTAACTGTCACTGGAAGCCTGGGAAGTATGCAGAAAAGTGAAGCAGAGCAGGACGGAGTAAAGCAGTAGTTGTGTAATATGTTAATATAGGGTATTGTACGTAGTATTGTAAGGACGCTGGTAGCAATAAGTGAGACCTACTCACTTTTAGAGTGTGTTACTATTATGTACCCATGTTTGTAATCCTACATGTATAATACATGGTATATGTTTGAAAAGTTTTGTGTTCTTTGGATTTTTCTGTTTTCCATTGTTTGACTAGTACTTGTGCATGGAATAGGACTCGAAGTGCATATGCATAATGTAATGGAGAGTTCTGATTCGATGTAACAGGACTAGAGGGTAATGGCGTACATCGGTGAGGAGAGTGATGTGCAGAGGCAAGAACGTGAACTTAAGGAGAAGCAAGATGCAGATGCAGGAGGAATACCACAACCACCAAGGCCAATCACGGAGCAAAGTTTCATGCAGTATATGCAGATGGTGGAAGAAGGCAGGCGCCAAGACCAGGAAAGGCAGAATAAATTTCTGCAAGATTTGCTGGAAATACAGGCAGGACGAGGAAGGGATGAAGTACTTAAAGGAGTGACTCTATCAGATTTCCAAAATGCTAGACCCATACCATTTGCAAGAGCTCCAGAACCTATGGACGCAGAAGATTGGGTGGCAGATACTGAACGAAAGCTCAACACAGTTGGATGTTCTGATGAGGAGAAGGTTAGGTATGCAACTCATTTGCTTACCGGACCAGCAGCATCATGGTGGGAAGCCATAGTGGCAACACTACCTGCTGATCATGTTGTAACTTGGGAGGAGTTTAAGAAGAGGTTTAGGGAAGCACATGTTCCTGAAAGTATTATGGAATTGAAAAGGAGGGAGTTTGAGAATCTGAGACAGAATGAGTTACCTGTTGGACGTTATGTCAGTGCGTTCAACATTTATCAAGGTATGCATTGGATGAAGTAGACACTGAGGAGAAAAGGAAGAAGAGATTCATGAAGGGTCTGAGTCCTTTTATGAAGATGCAGTTAAGGTTGACAAACCAAAGGAGTTTCAGGAGCTGGTAGATGCAGCAATAACATTGGAGGATGATTATAAGTTACTCCAGGAAGAAAGAAGGAAGAAAGCAAGGATGGAACCAAGGAAGTTTCAAGTCCAACGAAACCACCAAATCTACGTTTCAAGCCTAAGCTTAGAACGGATGTGAGGAAACCTATGCAGAGGAATCCTAACCCCATGAATCACATCATGCAATAGTTGTGGAATGAGGGACATTGGCAAAAGATTGCCAGAAGCCCAAGATCATCTGTTTTGGATGTGGACAAGCTGGACATATCAAGCCTGATTGTCCAAATAAACAGAATCAACAATAAGCCGAGGAACTGGTGGAGGAAATAACCAAGGTGGAGGAGGATTCAAGCCAAGGAATGGAGGATTTGGAAGGAATGCAGCAGATAAGGGCAAAGGGAAGCCATATGGAAGGCTGAATTGCACCAGTTTGGAGCAAGTCAACAACACCGACAACGTGGTGATCGGTACGCTCAAAATCCTTTCTCATCCTGGCAAAGTTTTGTTTGATACTGGAGCTACTACATCTTTTATTTCGCAACAATTTGTGGATGCATATGGGATTAGATGTCAGCCGTTAGAAGTACCCATAACGGTCATGTCGGCCGGGGGAAAATTGTTAGTAACGCAAGTCAAAATGGATCAAGTAATTATGATCTGTGATCGCGTTTATGACGCTGATTTGCTAGTAATTCCCATGAAAGATATAGCAGTCATCTTAGGGATGGACTGGTTATCTGATCATGGAGCTCAAATAGATTGTGCAGAAAAGACAGTGTCTTTGAGAGGACCAGGAGGTATGAGAACAGTATACCAAGGGGATAAGCATAGTCAGTTAAGAGCAGATTTACAGTTGAATGCTATGAAGGAAGCTAAGATAGAAGAAATCCCAGTGGTTAAAGAATTTCAGGATGTATTCCAGATGAGTTACCAGGGATGCCACCGGATCGTGAAATTGAGTTCACCATAGATTTGATTCCTGGTACAGCACCTATTGCACAAGCACCATACAAGATGGGTCCCAAGGAATTGGTACAACTCAAAGAGCAATTAGATGAGTTGGAAGATAAAGGATTCATAAGAGAAAGTGTATCACCTTGGGGATCACCAGTGATATTTGTGGATAAAAGAGATGGAGGAAGAAGAATGTGTGGAGATTTTCGTAACTTGAATAGTGTGACCATTAAGAATAAATACCCGTTGCCAAGGATACAAGATTTGTTTGATCAAGTAAGAGGAGCAGGGGTATTTTCTAAAATAGATTTGAGGTCAGGATACCACCAGATAAAGATTAAACCTGAGGATATTCCCAAAACAGCATTTGTGTCAAGATATGGACATCATGAGTATTTAGTAGTACCATTTGGTTTGACCAATGCACCAGCAATTTCATGAACTTGATGAACAAGATTTTCATGCCATACTTGGACAAGTTTGTGATTGTGTTCATTGATGATATATTGGTCTATTCCAAAACCAAGGAAGATCATGCACAACACTTAAGTATTGTGTTACAGACACTAAGGGAACATCAGTTATATGCCAAATTTAGTAAGTGTGAGTTTTGGTTGGATCAAGTGGAATTTCTTGGTCATGTGATCAGTAAGAAGGGATTGCAGTTAATCCTGAAAAGTAAAGCAGTATTGGATTGGGAAGCACCCAAGAACCCTAAGGAAATTAGAGGATTTTTGGGAATGGCCGGATATTATCGGAGATTTATTGAAGGATTTTCTAAGATAGCCGGGCCAATGACAAAGTTACTCAGAAAGAATGTTCCATTTGAATGGACGGAGAAGTGTGAACAAAGTTTCCAAGAACTCAAGAGGAGATTGACAACAGCACCTGTGTTAGCAGTACCAGAAACTGGAAAAGTTTACACAGTATATTGTGATGCATCTAAAAATGGATTAGGTTGTGTATTGATGCAAGATCGCAAGGTAATTGCTTATGGATCAAGGCAGTTAAAGCCACATGAACTTAACTATCCTACACATGATTTGGAGTTAGCAGCAGTTGTTTATGCTTTAAAGCAATGGAGACATTTTCTTTATGGAGAAAGTGTGAATTATATACGGATCATAAGAGTTTGAAATACTTCTTCACACAAAAGGAACTGAATATGAGGCAGAAGAGATGGTTAGAGTTAATCAAGGATTATGACTTGACAATAAACTATACTCCAGGAAAAGCCAATGTAGTGGCAGATGCATTAAGTCGTAAGTGAATTGTAATCCTTTGATGGAAGAAGGAATGCCCAAGGAATTGAGGAATGAGATAAAAAGCGGGTATTGAAATCTGGGAAGGTCCAGAGTTGAATAGTATTGCAGCTATGGAAGTTGTTGAAGAAACAGAGATGGAGTTGAAAGAAAATATTCTCTCCAGACAAAGAGAAGATGAGTTCATAGCTGAAGAAATCCGCAGGATTAAAGAAGGTAGAAGATCTGAATTCACTTGAAGCCAGAAACTGATTCATTATGGTATCATGGTAGAATATGTGTTCCAGATATCCAAGAGATCAAAGCATAATTTTGAAAGAAGCACATGAGACACCATATTCTATACATCCAGGTAGTACCAAGATGTACATGGATTTGAAAAAGATATTTGGTGGAACAATATGAAGAGAGAAATTGCCAGATATGTAGCAGAATGTCATACTTGCAGACAAGTAAAGCAACATCAGAGTCCCGCAGGATTGTTACAACCATTGCCAATTCCGAATGGAAATGGGAAGAGATCAGTATGGATTTTATCACAGGATTACCCAAAACAGAAGAAATAAGGATTCTATATGGGTAATAGTGGATAGATTGACAAAGAGTGCCCATTTCTGGCTGTTAACCAGAAAGACACGCAGCACAATTGGTAGAACAATATGTAAAAGAGATCGTCAGTAAGCATGGAGTTCCACAAAGTATTGTATGGATCGTGGATCCATATTACTTCAGCGTTTTGGAAGCACCTTCACAAGCAGCTAGGAACTAACCTGAAGTACAGTACGCATATCATCCCCAAACAGGTGGACAGACAGAAAGAACAAATCAAATTCTAGAAGACATGTTGAGAGCTTGTGTTCTTGATTTTGGAGGATCATGGGATGAACACTTAGCATTAGCTGAATTTTCTTATAACAACAGTTATCAAGTAGTATTCAGATGGCACCATTTGAAGCTTATATGGGAGGAAGTGTAGATCCCAATATGTTGGTTTGAAGTAGGAGAAAACAAAGAATTTGCACCTGAGTACATAAAGGAACAACAACAGATTGTTGATATTATCAGAGATCGTCTCAAAATAGCTCAGAGTAGACAAAGAGTTACGCTGATCTATCCAGAAGACAGTGGGAACCAGAGGTACAAGATATGGTATATCTAAGAGTTAGTCCTACCAAAGGAGTGAAGAGATTTGGAGTAAAAGGAAAGTTGAGTCCCAGATACATAGGACCATTCAGAATTTTAAGCCAGAAAGGTGAAGTAGCCTATGAATTGGAATTACCTGCTATATTATCACAAGTTCACAATGTGTTCCATGTGTCTCAACTCAAAAAGTGTTTGAAACCACCGGAAGGACCAATTGAGTTTGAAAAGTTGAATTTAAAGCCAGACCTATCATATGAGGAACAGCCTGAGAAGATACTGAGGGAGAATTGGAAAAGATTAAGGAATAGAGCAATCAAGTTTGTTTAGTTCAGTGGAAGAACCACTCAGATCGAGAAGCAACTTGGGAAAAAGAAGAAGATTTGCGACGAGATTACCCACAGTTGTTCAGGTACCCCAGAAAAGAAACTTCGGGACGAAGTTTAGTTTAAGGGGGAGAGGATGTAATACCCCGCAGTTATAGGACTCGAGAGGGTAGAAATAGGAACTGCATTTGTGCATTCATGCATCTTTTGGTGAAATCTGGAAAATTTTCGCGCTTTTATGTTAAAATGACTCGAGGGTTGATTCCAGACGAGTGTCGATGTTCTGGGAGTCAGATATTGACAGATAGTCGAGAGGAGTCGATAAACCCTACGACATATTTTCAAAACCTTTGTTAGTACTTCTCCAACACAATCATTTGATTTCATCTGATTTCATTTGATTTCAAAAGAAAATTCTATTCTTTCCTAATTCTTTTATATACACATATCACAAATACAACAAGACATAAATCACAAGAATTGTGAGGACATCATTTCAAATAATAAATTCATTCTATTTCATCCACTTCATAATTATTCATTCTATTTCATCTACATCACAGTTTCATATACACATATTTCCAAAAGAATCTCTAAAAGAAATATATATACAAGTATTACAAGAATTTCAACTCAAATGTTTGGGAAACATTGGTTATAACTGATATAACTGATCAACACAATTAATTACAAGACTACAGTACAAATAATCTTACAACACTTGACAGATTACAAAAACAGTACTAAAAATCCTAAACTAAAGTCTTCATGTCTTCTACATCTTCTCACCTGCAAAACAAACAACACATACAAGAAGAAATGGGGGTTATGATTAAAATGTTGCCAACACCATTTGGTGCTTGGCATGTTGTTGTATTGAAACCTGTTTTAGCTTAATTAAAACTGTGGTTCAATTAGGCTAAATTGGGGAATAAAGCAAATCATCAAAAGGCAACAGAAGGGTCTGATCAATTGGATCATGCTCTTTTATTTCAAAGGCAACAAGTAGGGGCAAAGGCTTTTGTACAGCACTGACAGAAACATCTTAGGCAACCAAGAGCAGGGGCAAACATGTGCTGTATTGAGCTAATGATCTTGATCTTTCAAAAGACAAAGCAACAGATAAAATGCTTTCCCCAAAATTCAAACCAGGAAGCAAATAAAACTTGAGCCAACAAATATGGTATCACATTTGCCTATTAATTAGGCAAATGGACCCTAAAACCACTTCTTAAGCTAGCAATGAGCTTAATTGGCCACACACTTGAGTTTAATTAGCAAACCGACTATCTTTAGCATTCCCCAATTCTCAGCCAAGCATTTCCACACAAATATCTGGATCAGATAGGATCAATGAGTCAAGAATGACTTAGAGTTATCACCATGGGGTGATGAACTGCGCAGCAGCAGAGCTGAGCTGATCTCCTAGGTTGAAAGGAGTGCAGGAATGGTCAAATAGAGCAGCTCGAGGTAGAAGGGGCCACTGTAAGCAGGTTAGTCACCACAGTCCAATTATCCTAGTGTCACAAGCATAGGAGTGCCCAAATTAGTATAAATACATACCTAGGCCACAGCCACCAGCATATACAAGTCACAGCAACCACAACACACACAGAGCACAACTACCATCACATCCAGATCACAAATCCATCTGTTCTTCCACAAGAACAAGCACAACCCATCTCTACACATGGAGATCACCTAATCCGTCCACCACAATCCATTTCAGCTAGCAAATATACTTTAGGAAAAATTGAAGCAGCAAGAAGAAGGAGGTTGAACCTTGGAGCAAGATCAGATTCTTCCGTAGCTTTATCTGCTCTACACCCAAGGTTGTTAAACATATGAGCTAGAGAGTGATTTAGCAGGTTCTGTAAATGACAGAACCATGCATGAGTGATTAATTAGCATCTGTTCTTAACAGAACCTTGGAAGCAAGGTAAGGTGCTATAGAAAAGTAATTAGCACAGCAGAGAACTTCTGTTTTGTGCTAGGAATAGGATAGAGTGAGACAAGAAGTGAACTTGAGTGCAATATCACTTTGTTTGAGCATCTACAGAAGCAAGGGGTTGATCTTAGTGTAGCATCTGTTCTTATTTTGCTTAATAAAGCATCACCCACATGACAGTGAACCAGCAGAGCTGGATTAGCTGCTCATATCAAAGTTGTGCACTTAGAAGAAGCACAGGAAAACATAAAAATCATCTTAATCAAGAAAGCTACTGTGTAACTCTACAAGGAGGCATCACAGTGAGCAAAACTTGATCAAATCATGTTCTAAACCAACTAATCATTACAGCTAGTACAAGTTCTAGCTCAGAAATAATTTTCTTATACATTTATCATGTCAGTGAGCAAGAAATGCTCTTCACAATAATTCCAGAGGCAGTGGGAAGATCTACACATGCATGATCTACCCCATACACCTCTATTGCATACACAGAGAGGAGACAATGCACAAATTTGAGCAAATCATCCACCAAGTTATCATCTGTTCATCACAAACCTAGCCATGGTTTGAACTCAAGTTCAAATCAGAGCTGTGGGCAGCTAGCAGAGGATTGAGAGAGAGTAGAGAAGAGGGGGAAGATTTTTACCTGGCGACCATGGCCGTAGCTCCTCGGTGGCGAGGCAGTGCCCGCGCAACCAGAGGAGGGGGTCCATGGTGGTAGAGGAACGAGCACCACACCACGGCGGCACATGGGACGAAGCCCTGCGCCCAGCGACGGCGAGCACGCCGGGGAAGAAGGTCGTGAACGGCGGAAAGTCGGGCCAGCACCGAAACCCTAACAGGTTGTGCACGGCCGCGAGAGGAAGCGGAACTCAAATCGCTCTGGTGAGGAGGCAGAGCGGCGCGTGGAGTGTATTTTGCCCCACGCCACGGCGGCGGAGGTGGTCGGAGTTGGCCGGAATAGGGCGGCGATGGCGCGGACGACACGAGCGCCAGAGGAAGTCGAGCTCGGGCTCGAGCACGAGAGAGAGGGAAGAGAGTGGCTCGGTCAACCGACCCGAGCCAGGTCTTTGACTTGGTTCAACCAAGTTGGACCAAGGACCTATTTGTAAATATTTTAAAATTATGAAATTTCCCAAATTTCAAAACTTGCTATAAATTCAAATAAAATCCTAAAATAATTTAAAAATATCTACAGACATTAGAAGAAAATAAGTAATCCAAATAAAATATCTACTTGATTTATTGAAAACTATTTCTTGTAGCAAAAATTCAAATGATCCTTAAGTGGAAATGACTTTGAAATATTTCAAATTATTTTCAAAAGAAAATAATATGGGAAAATTATGTATCAAGTTCAAAGTATTATTTGAACTACATTATGACTGTCATGTTACTCATCCTAATTAAAATTCAAATCAAAGAAATCTTTAAAAAGAAATCCTTAACAAAACGCTGGGGAATTTTGGGAAAGAATAAAATCATTTCATTATATGCATATTGGCATGTATTTGGTTTTTCCACATTGTCTCATACAGACAATGATATTGATTTTCAGAACACGAAGGTCCCAATTCGTCGGAAGCTTTAGATTGCATTACCTGTCAGTCTCAAGGCAAGTTCCAACTTGCATGTCCTACTTGATTAATTTTATCAAAGTAATTACAAAGTACTATGGTTTATCATTGCATGAAAAAGAAAAACCTATTTTCGAATGAGGTGAAATGCTATATATATATATGGTTGGCTGGCAGTGGAACCACGGATTGATGTTGTGGTGGAGGTTCCATTGTAAGGGAAAGTATATACCTAGGATTAATAACCCATGGCCCAGTGATCCTAGCGCCGTATTGAAGCATCAACCAACAGATTCACTATGGATGGGCTCGTCAGAGGTTTCTTCCTTCGTTCGCATATCCTCGGCAGACTATTACCTGGTTGCGTCCGTTGCGGCGGCCAACAGTGTGGGAGCGCATACCTTCCCCACCCGACGGGGTGATTTGGAATAGGAGCTCGGGAGTGGTGACGAGTCTTTGGTTTATACAAGACTGGGTCATAAGGGGCGGATATGCGTTGTGCCGGGAAGCGACTCCACATGACTTGTTGCCCTGAGTTCTGGCTATAGCACACATGGTGTGCTGAGAGAGCAAAAGGAGCCAGGCTGCTGTTGGGTAAAGTGGTGCAGCTCTGCAGAGTTAAACAAAGAAATTGTGACTGTCACATCCTTGTTCCAGGAGGGGACTACAAACCGCAGCGGGAAAGGCATCCCAAGTGATGACTATAAACCCGTGGAGGCTGGGGGCATAGTTTTCTAAAATAAAATGGACATTTTCCTAAAAATGTTTTACAAAAGTTTGCATATACATCCATGACTTTTTGGTCAGGATGGTAGATAGTGCATCATACACTTTATCATCTATTATTTGAACTTGCTGGGTAACGCTAGTATTGCTCACCCTTTCCTCCGTTGATCTCTGCTTAGACTCTGATGAGATCGCTGAAGACGACTTTGGAGCATACCATGCCGACGAGATGTACTTTGAAGCACCTGATCTGTCCGGAGGAGTAGAAGGCGTCGACTACATCATCGCCTACGGAGCTGACGACGTGGACGAGGAGGAGGTGGAAACTTAAAGTCATCGTAGTAGGAACCTGGCCGAGTCAGACTAGACTAGTACTACTTAGCGGCTGAGCCAAGATGGTTCTTAGTTTGTTGTCTTCTATCGCTTGTAGGTTGACTCCTGTCAACATCGCAGTAATAGACATTCCTCCCATGTCAGAGGAAGACGTCGATGCTTTTATGCATTTCTGGCTTGTAATCTTTAGCAGTGTGTAATAAAGTGGACCCGCAATGTTTCTGTTGTACTACTCTGAGTGATGTAATATTTACGGATTAGTCCTTCCGTGGGTGTTATGTCAACGACTTATACACTACAATATGCAGTGGTGTGCTGGGTCACCGCAGAAGCACGGTCATACGCTATCATCGTGGCAGCTTCTATCACCATGAGGTGACGAATCCGGCGGGCCGGTGTCATTCTGCAGTCGCCTCGGCCGCAGCTGCCCAATCAGGTGAGGAGGGCGCTAGATGCAGCCTACGGCGACGTCTTCGACCCCCAAGAGGAAGCGTACGCCGCCAGGATCGCGGGGTCACCGCGCGTACGCCCGCCGGCGGGAAAGAGTCTGCTTACAACGACGTCTTCGACCCAGAGGACCCTTCCCTCATGGAAGCGGTGTGGACGGCCCACGAGGAACTGAACGCTCAGAGTGCGGCCAGAGAAGGCCGAGATGGAGAAAGCCCCCACGCAGCACTGACCACGACACGAGCTCTCCGCCGCAAACGTGCGCGCGCTGCCGATGCAGCCAGAGCCAGCAGCTCCGGCCGAGGCGCCGGCAATCGTGCCGGAATCTCCAGTGCCCCCACGGTCGATGAGCTGGCAACTCCACTGCCACCATCGGAGGACGAGGAGCCCTAGACTGTAGGAGTTTATGTTTTCTATTTTCAATGTAATGCTTGATTTTCTATATAGTAAAATGTTTGAGAAAAAAATGAGGTTGGACGGATAGAATGGTTTGTCTCGTTAGGTGCGGTGGTCTGGCAAGGGCGGACATGGACATGACGCTTATCCATTTGAGTCGCCCATTGTAGTTGCCTTAGGTGTGCTCGTGCTGCCGAAAAGCCCACGACCGCCCCGCGGAGTAGTACATCTTCTGTTTTGAGGAATAAACTGCATAGATTTTAGCCTACTAGGTTTTGCATTGAGATCCGTGACATGCCTACTATATTTGGGCGGTTCACACGGTGACCCCCAAGCCCCAAACTCATGAAGCAGAGAGCGTGCCCGCAGCCAGATCTCTGAAGCTTACGTCTGTTCGTGCAACCAATTTATTTTCCTTTTACAGATCGATCGATGTTGCATGGCGTCGATCGACGCTTCCACCACAATGGACATGGAAGCGATCGAAAGATCAAGTTATTCAATGGCGGCGTACCACCATCATGTACGGCAACTAACTGATACTGTACATGGATCTGTGACATTTCTGAACCACAATCATATACAAAACCAACCGGCTGCTACTGATAATCAGTATTCGAGTAGTTCAGTAGGAGGACTCCGACGAGTGAGCCGCCGCCGCCGCCGCATGCAGGTCGCTCCAGGTCCAAGCGGGCGCCGCCGGCGGGGAGGAGTACGCCGCCTCTGGTGGCGACACTCCGTGGTGACTGCCGGGGGTGGCGTGGTTGTGGACGCCGTCGTAGGAGGTGAGGACGTAGCGCGGGTCGTCGCGGTCCCTCTCCACCCGCTTCTTCACCCCGCAGCCCTCCGCGGAGCAGCGGTAGTAGTTCCGCAGGTTGGGGCTGCTCTTCACCGCCTTCTTCCCGTACTTCCTCCACCGGAAGCCGTCGTCCAGCACCTCCACCTCCGACCGCGTCCGGAACCCGATCCTCCCCGCCGGCGCCGCCCGCCCGTTCATCCCCTCGTACGTTCCGGCGCCGTTGCGGTAGTAGGATGTAGGAAAGCTGCCTATGGCGCCGCCGGAGAACGACCGAGGCGGCGGCGAGTAGTCGGAGTGCCGAACGGCGCCGAGAAGCTCCGGGAAGTTGAGCTGCGCCGCGCTGTCTGCTGCTACGAGGGGATCAGCAGCTTGGTGGTTGTAGTAAGCTTCATGGCTGCTGTTAACTCCCAACGAAGCCGCCATGGTTGCACGAGCTACGTCCTAGTGTGCCTGCTACGTACTGGTAGTAGCTAGTGGTAGCCGGCGGTGGGCCTGTTTGACGGAATTTCTCGTGTCAAAGCTCTGCAATTTATACTGGATGGAAACCACGACCGGCTTCATGGATGCTTCATCTCAGGGGATGCTGATCCGAAAGTTCCGACGATGGTGTGTTGCGTCACATATAGATGATCAGTCACATGTCGTTTGATTGCACTCGCGCCCGTGGACCGTGGTACAGCGACGTGTACTATGTGTGCTAGCTTGCGCTTTCGGATTATCCCTGACGTGGACCGGCCGGCCAGTCCGGAAGAGGCTACAGCTAGTCAAGACAAGACTTAAATGTGGCTTGGATCATCTAGACCGTTAGCTGATGATGCTTGTGAGATTTGGGCGCCGATTTCTCACTGTCATCCGACGAACAGTTCGTATAGTAATCCGGTCAGAGTCGCAGATCTAGACTAGCAGCTTTCAGGTCCAAATTAGCGTTCGAAGTCCAGTACAATCCATCGCACTAGCTCTTAAATTACTGTGTGTGTGCGACCAGGGTAACCAAGCAAGCGACACCTAGCTATAGCTTATTATCTCCCACTGATCTCTAGCTAGCTAGTAGGGCGCAATGGGCAGGGGCGGACCCAGGCAAGAATTTGAGAGGGGGCACACGAGTTGACTAGGGGCATTTCTTGTATAACTTCACATAAATTGAGTATTTTTCTTCAAAAAAATGAAAAAAATCTATTGAAGTTTCAGTTTTTGAGTGGGGGCCAAGGCCCCCACAAGCCTCTACTTGGGTCCGCCCCTGGCAATGGGTAATTACTGGATCTCGTCAAAGAGACAGTACCGGTCAATCAACTCGTTGTTGGCTAGACCTGAATTCGGTGTTGCAGTAGATTATGCTAAATTCGTTTGGTTGAATTATGACTTCGTAATGAGTCATTTCTAGGTTTGAAACTTTGAATAGAAAAGCTTTATAACTCTCACGGTTAGGCAACTCTGATTATTACGAAGGTGAACACTGAAGTGTTAAGTGTAGCCAAACCAGGCGATATTTGACAGCGATATCTTTTGCTTTCCTCTTTGGAGATTCATCTGGACATATAGATAGATGATGCATAAGCCGGTAAAGGCTTCTTTTGAAAGAAAAAAAGAGCTAAGGTGGCATTGCATGCGTGCGTGCGGCGTGCCTGCTTGGTCGTTTGCAGCATGTGATTGATTTGGAAATTAACTGTATCAATCTTGTTAATTAATTACTAGTAGTGGGTATGCATCTTTTTTCTAGATTGCCTTTCCTAGTTCAGTGACGGGAATGATCTCCCTACGGTTGCTAACTAGCTAGTGTGTGCCATGTATTCACATTTTAGGCGTTAGCTTGCTCGATTTGTGCAGTTATACAAATAAACAATTTTGCCATTTCGGAGAGGAGTGCAATTAATATATTATTTTAAGTTGACGTTAAGTACCATCCGATCTGAAAATTGATATTGTGCAAGTAAAAAGTGATGGGAAAATCCCCATGGGACGGCTATAGATATCCAGTAAGAAATAATCATTTCTAAGTCGACTAAGAAATAGTCACTCTCATAAGTAAATCTGCGTCATTACAATACCTCGGCAAATGTATTGGAAATGCTATGTATTAGGAGTACATACAAGTACAACATACAAAATAATGTTTCCTCGCACCGAATTTGTTGCTTGAAGATATCTCTCAAATAATAATATTTCCCCAACATGTAAGTATTATTTTTTGTATGTAGGATAAATCTGTTGCCATGTTTAACTTCTTATTCGCATGGTTATTTATGTGATCTTAAGTTAGATCAAACTATTGAGCCTCTCACAAATATAAAATAAAAACTAGCAATATTATAATGCTAATATTGATGATACCGTGAGCTTGGATTACAGGGTCGGACACAGTTGAGTCGATTATCTTAACAAACGAACATTGGCGATCTATATATAAGAGGAATACAAAGAAGAAGCGGGGAGCAAGAAGAATAAGGACATCGTGCATATCATATGGTTTTACATCCTGGAGGGTTCAGGTGCAACGCCCCTGCCTGCCATGTTTTTCTCCAAGGAGACATCGGTAAAATTGTGTTGCTAGCCACACCCACCATGCATGAACTTGCCTATAGATAGATAAACACAAGTTCGTTAATCTGCACGTGCCTGTGAACTGTGATGAAGTCACAAGCCCCCCCGTGGGAACTGAACCCCAAAATGGTAGGCAGTGAACCTGGTATAATAATAACCAGTAGCGCC
Source organism: Poa pratensis (assembly GCA_947311845.1). Lineage (NCBI taxonomy): Eukaryota > Viridiplantae > Streptophyta > Magnoliopsida > Poales > Poaceae > Poa > Poa pratensis. The sequence goes on along the minus strand of CAMZMU010000108.1, from coordinate 19,042,370 downwards.
GGTGGCGCGACGCAGGAGCGAGTGATATGGACATCAAGAGCAAAGCCGTTTCGTGCGCAGTTTGCCTAGCTTCATGGCACGCGCGCGCAGCCCGGGCTGAGAGAGAGATTTGTGCCGCCGAATCTGCCCATGTGCGCGTCATGGTCATCATCATCTGCCGTGGCTTCTCCGGCACAGCTGATGGGACGCCACGTACTGGGTTCACATCCGGGAACGATCGACGATGTGATCAGCTCGACCGGCTCCCGTTTCTGTGGTGCGCAACGCGGCGTCATCGTGCGCCCGTTTCGGCGAGACGTTCAGTGCTACTC